>PVKV010040288.1:0-12378 GCA_004027835.1 Alouatta palliata
GAAGGAGAGAAGGGGAGAGGGGACAGGGGAGAGGGGAGAGGTAGATAGAAGGAAAGGAAGAGGAAGATGGGAAGGGAAGGAAAGAAGGAAGGAGGGAAATAAGGAAATTTTTTAAAAAGTATAAGATACAGCATAATACCATTAATGTGAAAAATAAAGGAATCCTGTACCACAAAAAAAAGAAAATAGTGACATCAACTTAATTTGCCCCTGCCTAACATTACATTCAATCCCATTGTATATTTAGAAACCACCTGAGTTCTTTCTCAACATTTTCTTCTCCACTCTGCGATCTCACTTCGTCTCATGATTTTCAGGGATTGAGAGTTCTGCAACATTCAATTAAATAAGGACACGATCTGTTCAATGCAAAAACATCCAGACACAAGGTGAAAACTCTGTCCAATTATCTTGCCAATTCAATACCAAACATAGAGATGTTTAAAAACTTCTGAAACCTTGAATTTTTTTTAATTATAAGCTCTCCAAATTTAAAGAGCATCTAAGAAAAGCATCCTACAGGGGAAACATAAGATTGTCAGTGCAGACAACAGAGCAGGAGTTCGAGAGTTACAGAGATTAAGATAGAAGTGACAAAACAAAGCCACACTGATTATCATTATTCCTCCTGTAGTGAAATCCTTTATGCAGATGGACTCAGAGGTGACTGCCACACCAATCCCAATTAGATATGCCCTTGCACTACTTGGTGGTCAAGCCAATTAAGAACATGGGCAGCACCTTGGTTTCTTGCTATACATTTTTAAAAATTAATTCCACAAGCACTTACTGAGTCCCTGCTGTAAGCCAGGTACTGTGATTAGCCCTGGAGTTGTAGAAGTGAACATAGTGAACATGAAAGATATGGTTCCTGCCCTCATGGAGCTAGCCGTCTCTTTTGGTTGGAAAAAGCATACATCAAATGCTCCTAATGTAAAGCTGACAGTGTAATGGGATCTCTAGAGGAAAGGTGCATGGTGTACAGGAGAGCAGATGATGGGGAGAATTTGAACTTTTCAAGACGAGCAGAGAATAATTTCCTGAGCTATTAATATTTAAACCAAAGCAGGAGGCAGGTAAGAAGAATTGCAGGAGGAATGTTCAAGGCAGAGGAGGTGGCATGCACAAAGGCCATCAGGTAGGAAGTAGCACAGGAAAACACAGGATGGAAGGAGGGCCCAGGTGGCTGGAATGCCAAGTGCAGGGGATGTGTGGTACCAGTAAGATGCAGGTGGTGAGGCAGCTTATGGCTAGATCAGGCTAAGCACCATAGGTCTCGTTAAGGAACTCACCGTTTTTCTCATGAGCAATGCAAGCCCTCACTTCTCTGTAAATGTCATTTTTTGGAACAGCCCTACTTTTCCCAGATGGCTAAATGTTCTGCACCCAAGGTAGGACATTTACCAAGGTGGAAAACCACCTAGCTAGTTCCTGGCAGAAGTGTTTAAAGTTGGGAAGCAAATGACATTTTGTCAGTTTGGCCATGTTGCCCTCCAGCCCCCGGTTGCCATTGTTTCCATACATGTCAGGGCATGGCCTCCACGGGGCTTCTCCAATATCAAAGTGTCCTCCCTCCAAGGTGAATCCACCCTTGAGTGATTGAATTGTTTGGAGGGTCATAGAACCTGACATCTCCCTATTAAACAAAGGAAAAGATAAGCTTCCGATTAGTCCTGGGGCAGGAGGAAGCCAAGATAGAGTGCACCTGTCAGAACTGCTTACAACATATAAATCATTACCTCAATTTTCCGTGCAAGCGGTGGGCCAGAGAGAGAGAGAGAAAGAAGTGACTGAGGTTGGCTAGCAGTGCAGAACCATGTGAAAGAGCTCCCGCTTCCCTCCGAAGCCAGATTTGCTCTGCTGTCCATACAAAGAAAACCAAGCCCCATGCCTAGAGGAACGACAAAGACAAATGCCCGCTGGCTCCAGAAAGGGGCAATTTGCTTCTATGGCATTTGCTAACAGCATTTACTGCTGATCTAACAATAGCAGCCACCAAGCCTTTCCCAGACTTTAACTGGGAGCTTGCTTAGTATTGCACTTGCTGTATGTTTGATCCTAGATTTCTCTTCTTTTTAATTGCCATAATAATCATGGTTGTTACTGTTGCCATTTTCCTTTCATTCACTGGGCAAAAATCTCTGAGAAGGCCAACTGTGACTACCTGCTATCCCACAGTTCAGGATACCAGGGCATTTATAGACACGGCAGGGGTGGGGGACATAAAAACAAAAATAGATTGAATGAAAGATAGCAAATCAGAAGATGCTCAATAAAGATTCAAAAGCTTAAGTTGATTGGACAGTACCCAGATTCTAATCACAATTTATATTGTATAAAATGCCACGTATCTAGGAGAATGTGAGAACCTGAAAGATCCTAGTTGGAGAAGCTCCAGCACTGAGTAACTACTAACTTGTAAAGTAAAACTCAAGAAACACTAAGCCTTGTGCTTCTTCCGAGCTACTCTAGACAGAGTAGATAACACTATGGGGGAGACTGGTTCATTATTCAGAATTGATGTAAGCTCAGTTCCCAGAACTTTTGAGAAGAAATTTGGTGAGTGGCACCTACATTGAAAGGGAACCACGTGTTTGTCCAGCCCAGATATCCCTGCTGCCAATAATAGAGGAGACTTTTTTTTTCCACCTTGGTGTATTTTAACGGAAAGCATATTCTCAAAATTACAACACCCCAACCCAAGATGTATGAGCTGCCAATTACATTCCCTAGGACCCAAAAGGGAAATATATGAACAAACCCAAAATGTGCATCAAGATAGTACACAAAGAGATGTAGAAGCTGAGGGGTGAGTCACATGGATACTTTAAAATAAAACAAAATAATTGTTTGTTTGTTCAAAATGTGTGAGCAAAATGTTCTTACTCCCAGGAGAAATGGTGGGCAGACTTATTTCTACTTATCGTCTAATAGGGGCAGAAATCCCGTAGTTGGAATTGTTATGGGAGAGAGTCTAGGGCTTTAGAGTGACAACTTCAGGTTTAAATTCTACTCTTTGTATGACTCTGAACCTTTTACTTAAGCTCTCAACATATCAGTTTTTTCATCAATAAAGTAGGGATATTATTTAAACTTTCTCATAGAACTTGTCAGAAAAAAAATAGTAGCACAGTGTCTGGCTTTTAATACGAACCATTCAATAACAGGTAGCTAGCTCCAAGTTGGAAATCAGGAATACTCGGAACAGAGAGAGAACTGGGAGACTCCAGTTGCTACTTTTGGATGGAAGAATACATTTACAAGAGACAGATAAGAGGGAAGAGCTTCTAACTTGGTTGTATGGCCAGAGTTTATTTGCCTAAGACATACTGACCTTAACGTGTAAGACTTCTTAGTGAATATTTCTATCCCTTGCTGGAAGGAAATTCCTATGAGGGATTCTCAATAAAATTCTGCAAGTGCAGATAAGATGGTGATGAAAAGAAATCATCAGTTTGAGATTCTGTGGATAAAGGGAGGTAAGTGAGCTCACCCCCTAATGCCTGTTTTTGAAAGACCAGTAAACTTTCAAGTTCTCACTGAGCTAAGAAAGATTATATGCTCAGGAGTCACACCTTTCTAGGGAAGAAGCTGCAGTCAAGTCTCATGTGAGTGGCCTCTGGGCTGATGGCAGTTACAGTTGTCTGGAAAGCTGTTGAAGTCAAGAATCTAGTTTTGAATCTTCCTTTAGATTCTCTGCTTCAATCACTAGTCACCAAAAATGCAGAATTCCCAGCCTGGGCCATGGATTTCCCCTTAGGTTAAAGGATCTACTATCAAATATTAGACTTGCTGTCTTTATTTTCTAGTAGCAATAAAAAATCTTCTAAATAGGTTAATTTTCCTTAAATAAAAATAAACCCAAAAAAAGTTCTGTTGATAATTTCTCCTTTGTCTTGACCATTAAGGGAAAAAAAATATTTTTTCTTCCAGCACAACTTATTAACCCATTTAAAATTTGCAAATTAAGATACAACATTAGACATTAGTACTGACTTTCCAGAAAGTTTTCTCTTAATTGGACTGCTTTCCTATAAAAATCATCCTGCCAGCATCTACAGTAAAATAGATTCTGGAAAAGCAATGTGCCATGCCAAATTATCAGGTAGAATTAGATTGCTCTATATTTCTGTTTGATAACAACACCGTGCCTTAGCATAATTCTTGTTGATTATCAGAAAGGAAAAAACCATAACTCAGACAGACGAGCTTTATTGGCATTGGTCCCTTCTACGAAAGAAAGAAAAATGTATGAACAGAAGCATTTGCAAGTGCCATATATGTTGAGAGAATGAAATTCCAAACAGTCTGTAAACTTAGCTTTCCTGCAACCTTAAAAAATAAAAATGCCTCCCTATATTTGGTGTCATAACTCCAGATCTGGGTTTATCTCATTTTCTATATTTCAAGACAAAAAAAATGTATGTAACTATAAATATATCTAGAATAGAATGTCATGTTAAACTAGAGAGTTCTCGTGAAGGAAAAAATAAATCATTGGAGAGAGTTGTGAGTCAGACTCTTTAGAGAACATGGAAATTAACAAGAAAGTGTTAAATGAATACTCAAATTGAACAGCTGCATATACTACTTATAGAGGGAAGGAGGTTTGTCTGCAATTTTTGTTTCCATGCTGCACCAAACTATGGTGTCCATTTTCCCTAGCTGTCTTTATCCATCTCAGTTTCTGCAAGCAGTTTTCCCTGTTGAGATAGATAATGTAGCTTTAATCTGGAACATGTGAACAAAGTTTACTTACCCTTTCTGTGTCTTTCAAGCATTTCCCCACCCCACCCCCATGTCTCCAGCAGTATCCTCGAGAAGCTGTTTTTTGGCCTCCAATTCCAGACTCTACCCCTTTCTCTAGGAGAATCCATAGAAACCCTGTAAGCCCCTTCCTTCAGCAAATTCAGGACTTCTCTGACTCTACTCAAGATTCAGAAATATTTAGTTCCTGTTTCCTGTACCCCAAGCAGCTTCAGATGTCCATCAGTATCGAGGGCCAATTGCATGGTCTGATCCTTGTTCAACATCAAAAACCAGTGCTTTGCCTTTTGAGGACTCAAAAACAAGAATGTTGCTGCATAATCTTCTTCCCCTGGGAAATTTACATCTCCTCTTGCCTCCTTGGATGTCTCCCATTGTGAAAACAGCAGCAAATAATTTTGCTTCCCTATGTCTTTCTTTTTGGCACATTCTTACTTGTCGATCAATAAATTACCCCGTGCCAAGCTCCAGCAGCCTGGCTTCCTTCTTCACCACTTACATTCTCCTTTCATGTTTAAAAAAGAGCTCGTTATTTTTCTCTTAACCTCCAGTGAAATATTCCCTTTATTCTCTCCCTTTGTTTTGCTTATCGTTTAACTTAATTCTTATCCATCCATCCCCATCTGTACCTGCCTCCCAGTCCTCAGCATTTTCCTCTTTAACAACCAGAAGTTAATGAGACCACCCTTGGAGTCACATGCTCCTTTTCTGATCACACCAGGATAAAGAAATAGGATTTAAATAGCAGTAGCAGGTAATACAATAGAAGAAAAGCCATAGGCAGGGATTCAGCCATTCAGGTAAAACAGAGGATACACTTTTATGCTCTCTGTGATGGATAAGGCCTCCTATGATAGCTGTGCCTAAGTTTTCTCATCTGAGAAATGAAGTCAGCTATCACATATAGTATCTGCCTCATGGAGGATTAGATGAGATAAATCACATAATGTGTTTGATGGGGTGGCACACAGGAAGCCCACAGTAAGTATTAGGCACTACTGTATCATGATTATAGGAAGCAAGTGTAAAAGGCAATCCTCCCCTTTACTAGGTTTGAAAGCTGCAGTTACACATAGGTGAGAGACAGAGGCATTCAAGTGTCCAGCCAGGAATCCCAGCTCTATCTGTTTATGCAAATAACTCATCAAACCCACCATTAAGCAGTTCTTAACTGAGAGAAGGTACATGAAATAACACTAGACAACCTAAGGACAGAGATCTGTTTTCCTGTTCCCAAGACCCAATATTTTGCCTGACACAGTACATTTTCTATAAATACTTTAAATCAACTTATATGAATCACCTGTCACCTTTGTATATCACTGTGTTTCCCAGAGTCTAGGATATGTGTTTCTGTTGGTATAAGACACAACTGTAAGTAATAGTGAAACACATAATTGAGGAAGTTATTCCCTTCTTTCTTGCTTTGTAAATTATTCTGATTCCATCAAACCCAAAGTCTCACTTTGATGTCAATATTTTTTAACCTCTCACATAACACTTACAAATCTTGATTTTTTGAAAACTGAGAACTGACCTTGCACTGTATATCTTTTCAGGCAACTATATCTGGCCAGAATTTAAAATCCATTTTATTGTACTTATTTTTATAATTTTCTTATTTTTTGACAATTAATAGAAAACTGCTTTTCCATGTATTACAGGAATGTAAAGTTCCTTATCAAAATAAAGTTAGGCAACTAAAAAGCAAATCAGCTTAAAGAAAATACTAAGTGGACCAGGCACAGTGGCTCATGCCTATAATCCCAGTACTTTGGGAGGCCAAGGGAGGCAGATCACTTGAGGTCAGGAGTTCAAGACCAGCCTGGTCAACATGATGAAACCCCATCTCTACTAAAAATACAAAAATTAGCTGAGGTGGTGGCAAGCACCTGTGGTCCCAGCTACTCAGAAGGCTGAGGCGGAAGATTTGCTTGAACCCGGGAGGCGGAGGTTGCAGTGAGCTGAGATGGCGCCATTGCACTACAAGCTGGGTGACAGAGAAAGACTGTCTCAAAAAAAGAAAAAAAAAAAAAAAGAGAAAACACTAAGTAAATAATAGTACAGGTGAAACAGATAAGACAAGAAAATCTGAAGGGGTACTAAAAGGACTGAGTTTCAGAAAACACTACTCTAATGTTCCCTCAATTATTTGGAGAGCTTTAAAAAAAAAATCAGTGTACCTGAGCCTCACCTCAGACCAACTGAGTTCATCTCAAAGTCTGTATTTTTTCTTTCTTTTTTTTTTTCATTGCATTTTAGGTTTTGGGGTGCATGTGAAGAACATGCAAGATTGTTGCATAGGTACACACATGGCAGTGTCATTTGCTGCCTTCCTCCCCATCACCTATATCTGGCATTTCTCCCCATGCTATCCCTCCCCAACTCCCCACCCCCTGCTGTCCCTCCCCTATTTCCCCCCAACAGACCCCAGTGTGTGATGCTCCCCTCCCTGTGTCCATGTGTTCTCATTGTTCAACACCCATCCATGAGTGAGAACATGTGGTGTTTGATTTCTGTTCTTGTCAGTTTGCTGAGAATGATGGTTTCCAGGTTCATCCATGTCCCTACAAAGGATACGAACTCATCGTTTTTGATGGCTGCATGATATTCCATGGTGTATATGTGCCACATTTTCCCTGTCCAGTCTATCATCGATGGGCATTTGGGCTGGTTCCAGGTCTTTGCTATTGTAAACAGTGCCACAATGAACATTCGTGTGTATGTATCCTTATAGTAGAATGATTTATAATCCTTTGGTTATACACCCAGTAATGGGATTGCTGGGTCAAATGGAATTTCTATTTCTAGGTCCTTGAGGAATTGCCACACTTTCTTCCACAATGGTTGAAATAATTTACACTCCCACCAACAGTGTAAAAGTGTTCCTATTTCTCCACATCCTCTCCAGTATCTGTTGTCTCCAGATTTTTTAGATCGCCATTCTAACTGGTGTGAGATGGTATCTCAATGTAGTTTTGATTTGCATTTCTCTAATGACCAGTGATGATGAACATTTTTTCGTATGTTTGTTGGCCTCATATATGTCTTCTTTTGTAAAGTGTCTGTTCATATCCTTTGCCCACTTTTGAATGGGCTTGTTTGTTTTTTTCTTGTAAATCTGTTTCAGTTCTTTGTAGATTCTGGATATCAGCCTTTGTCAGATGGGTAGACTGCAAAAATTTTTTCCCATTCTGTTGGTTGCCGATTCACTCTAATGACTGTTTCTTTTGCCGTGCAGAAGCTGTGGAGTTTGATTAGGTCCCATTTGTCTATTTTGGCTTTTGTTGCCAATGCTTTTGCTGTTTTGGTCCTGAAGTCCTTGCCTACGCCTATGTCTTGAATGGTTTTGCCTAGATTTTCTTCTAGGGTTTTTATGGTATTAGGTCTTACGTTTAAGTCTTCAATCCATCTGTAGTTAATTTTAGTGTAAGGTGTCAGGAAGGGGTCCAATTTCTGCCTTCTGCACATGGCTAGCCAGTTTTGCCAACACCATTTATTAAACAGGGAATCCTTTGCCCATTGCTTGTTTTTGTCAGGTTTGTCAAAGATCAGATGGTTGTAGATGTGTTGTGTTGCCTCTGAGGCCTCTGTTCTGTTCCATTGGTCTATATCTCTGTTTTGGTACCAGTACCATACTGTTTTGATTACTGTAGACTTGTAGTATAGTTTGAAGTCCGGTAGTGTGATGTCTACAGCTTTGTTCTTTTTGCTTAGAATTGACTTGGCTATGCGGGCTCTCTTTTGGTTCCATATGAAGTTTAAGGTGGTTTTTTCCAGTTCTGTGAACAAGGTCATTGGTAGCTTTATGGGGATAACGTTGAATCTGTAAATTACTTTGGGCAGTATGGTCATTTTCACTATACTGATTCTTCCTAACCATGAACATGGAATGTTTCTCCATCTGTTTGTGTCCTCTCTTACTTCGTTGAGCAGTGGTTTATAGTTCTCCTTGAAGAGGTCCTTTACATTCCTTGTTAGTTGTATTCCTAGGTATTTTATTCTCTTTGTAGCAATTGTGAATAGCAGTTCTTAATTTGGCTCTCCTTAAGTCTGTTATTGGTGCATAGGAATGCTTGTGATTTTTGCACATTGATTTTGTATCCTGAGACTTTGCTTATCAGTTTCAGGAGATTTTGAGCTGAGATGATGGGGTCTTCTAGATATACAATCATGTCATCTGCAAATAGAGACAATTTGACTTCCTCCTTTCCTATTTGAATACCCTTTATTTCTTTTTCTTGCCTGATTGCTCTGGCTAGAACTTCCAGTACTATATTGAATAGGAGTGGTGAGAGAGGGCATCCTTGTCTAGTGCCAGATTTCAAAGGGAATGCTTCCAGTTTTTGCCCATTCAGTATGATATTGGCTGTTGATTTGTCATAAATAGCTTTTATTATTTTGAGATACATTCCATCAATACCTAGTTTATTGAGAGTTTTTAGCATAAAGGGCTGTTGAAGTTTGTCAAATGCCTTCTCTGCAGCTATTGAGATTATCATGTGGTTTTTGTCTTTGGTTCTGTTTACCTGGTGAATTATGTTTATAGACTTGTGTATGTTGAACCAGCCTTGCATCCTCAGGATGAAGCCTACTTGATCATGGTGGATAAGCTTTTTGATGTGCTGTTGCAGTCGGTTTGCCAGTATTTTATTGAAGATTTTTGCGTCTATGTTCATCATGGATATTGGCCTGTAGTTTTCTTTTCTTGCTGAGTCTTTGCCGGGTTTTGATATGAGGATGATGTAGGTCTCATAAAATGATTTGGGAAGGATTCCCTATTTTTGGATTGTTTGGAATAGTTTCAGAAGGAATGGTACCAGCTCCTCTTTGTGTGTCTGGTAGAATTCGGCTGTGAACCCATCTGGACCTGGGCTTTTTTTGGGTGGTAGGCTCTAAATTGCTGCCTCAACTTCACACCTTGTTATTGGTCTATTCAGGGTTTTGACTTCTTCTTGGTTTAGGCTTGGAAGGATGCAAGTGTTCAGGAATTTATCCATTTCTTCCAGGTTTACTAGTCTATGTGCATCATCTCTGATGATGGTTTGAATTTCTGTGGGATCAGTGGTGATATCCCCTTTATTGTTTTTCATTGTATCTATTTGATTATTCTCTCTTTTCTTTATTATTAATCTGGCTAGTGGTATGTCTATTTTGTTAATCTTTTTGAAAAACCAGCTCCTGGATTTATTGATTTTTTGAAGGGTTTTTTATGTCTCTGTCTCCTTCATTTCTGCTCTGATCTTAGTTATTTCTTGTCTTCTGCTGGGTTTTGAGTTTTTTTTATCTTGCCTCTCCAGCTCTTTCAATTTTGACGATAGGGTGTCGATTTTAGATCTCTGCTTGCTTCTCATGTGGGCATTTATTGCTGTATATTTTCCTCTAGACACTGCTTTAAATGTGTCCCAGATATTCTGGTACGTTGTGTCTTCATTCTTGTTGGTTTCGAAGAACATCTTTATTTCAAACTTCATTTCACTGTTTATCCAGTCAATATTCAAGAGCCAGTTGTTCAGTTTCCGTGAAGCTGTGCGGTTCTGAGTTAGTTTCTGAATTCTGAGTTCTAACTTGATTGCACTATGGTCTGAGAGACTGTTTGTTATGATGTCTGTTCTTTTGCATTGGCTGAGGAGTGATTTACTTCCAATTATGTGGTCAGTTTTGGAGTAGGTGCGATGTAGTGCTGAGAAGAATGTATATTCTGTGGATTTGGGGTGGAGAGTTCTGTAAATGTCTATTAGGTTTGCTTGGTCCAGGTCTGAGTTCAAGTCCTGGATATCCTTGTTAATTTTCTGTCTCGTTGATCTGTCTAATATTGACAATGGGGTGTTAAAGTCTCCCAATATTATTGTGTGGGAGTCTAAGTCTCTTTGTAAGTCATTAAGAACTTGCCTTATGTATCTGGGTGCTCCTGTATTGGGTGCGTATATATTTAGGATCGTTAGCTCTTCTTGTTGCATTGATCCTTTTACCATTGTGTAATGTCCTCTTTTGTCTCTTTTGATCTTTGTTGGTTTAAAGTCTATTTTATCAGAGACGAGTATTGCAACTCCTGCTTTTTTTTTTTTTTTGCTCTCCATTTGCTTGGTAAATCTTCCTCCATCCCTTTATTTTGAGCCTTTGTGTATCCTTGCATGTGAGATGGGTTTCCTGGATACAGCACACCAATGGGTTTTGACTTTTTATCCAATTTGCCAGTCTGTGTCTTTTGATTGGGGCATTTAGCCCATTTTCATTTAGGGTTAATACAGTTATGTGTGAATTTGATCCGGCCATTTTGATGCTAGCTGGCTGTTTTGCCTGTTAGTTGATGCAGTTTCTTCATTGTATTGATGCTCTTTACCGTTTGGTATGTTTTTGGAGTGGATGGTACTGGTTGTTCCTTTCTATGTTTAGTGCCTCTTTCAGGAACTCTTGTAAAGCAGGCCTGGTGCTGATGAAATCTCTGAGTACTTGCTTGTTCACAAATGATTTTATTTTTCCTTCACTTATGAAGCTTAGTTTGGCTGGATATAAAATGCTGGGTTGAAAGTTCTTTTCTTTAAGGATGTTGAATGTTGGCCCCCAATCTCTTCTGGCTTGCATGGTTTCTGCTGAGAGATCCGCTGTGAGTCTGATGGGCTTCCCTTTGTGGGTAACCCGACCTTTCTCTCTGGCTGCCCTTAGCATTTTCTCCTTCATTTCAACCCTGGTGAATCTGACGATTATGTGCCTTGGGGTTGCTCTTCTTGAGGAATATCTTTGTGGTGTTCTCTGTATTTCCTGGACTTGAATATTGGTCTGCCTTGCTAGGTTGGGGAAGTTCTCCTGGATAATATCCTGAAGAGTATTTTCCAGCTTGGATTCATTCTCTCCGTCACAGTCAGGTACACCTATCAAACGTAGATTAGGTCTTTTCACATAGTCCCATATTTCTTGGAGACTTTGTTCATTTCCTTTTACCCTTTTTTCTCTAATCTTGCCTTCTCGTTTTATTTCATTGAGTTGATCTTTGACCTTTGATATCCTTTCTTCTGCTTGGTCAATTTGGCTGTTGAAACTTATGTATGCTTCGTGAAATTCTCGTGTTGTGTTTTTCAGCTCCATCAATTCACTTATATTCCTCTCTAAGTTGTTTATTCTTGTTAGCATTTTGTCAAATCTTTTTTCAACATTCTTAGTTTCTTTGCATTGGGTTAGAACATGTTCTTTCTGTGCACAGAAGTTTCTTATTACCCACCTTCTGAAGCCTGATTCTGTCAATTCGTCACACCCATTGTCCGTCCAGCCTTGTTCCCTTGCTGGTGAGGAGTTGTGATCCCTTGTAGGAGGAGAGGCGTTCTGGTTTCAGGTGTTTTCATCCTTTTTGTGCTGGTTTCTTCACATCTTTGTGTATTTATCCACCTATCGTCTTTGTAATTTTTGACTTTCATATTGGGTCTCTGAGTGGACGTCCAGTTTGTTGATGATGAAGTTATTTCTTTCTGTTTCTTAGTTTTCCTTCTAACAGTCTGGCCCCTCTTCTGTAGGACTGCTGAGGTCCACTCCAGGCCCTGCTTGCCTGGGGATCACCTGCAGCAGCTGCAGAACAGTAAAGGTTTCTGCCAGTTTCTGCTTCTGCTATCTGTCCCA
>PVKV010040289.1:0-12377 GCA_004027835.1 Alouatta palliata
TTAAACCTGGGACTTTACCTGCAGGAGTGTAAGAACCCTGCAGACCTTCTCCCCGGGGCACCTCTTCTGTAGGAGCCGATCTGCTCCAGTGAGGACCTTTCATCTGCACAAGGGGCCAGGCAGCCTCCCAAGGCCTGGCAGACAGTATAGGAAGAATGAGGAAGCCAGCTGGGATAACTAGAAACAAAGCACAGCACTTAAACCTCAGTGTCAAGTGCTTATCTACGTCTTCAATCTGTCACATTTGGCTCTGACTCCTTTTTCTCATGCATCTATTAGGGGATGGAAACAAATGTTTAATTCAGCAATAGCTCAGAATTTGATACCTATTATAAAGATAACCATAAATAAATGAAAGCTAGTAGGCCAAAGGCTGATTTTTGTGTGCTTCTTGTCATAAATTAATATGTACTGAGCATCTGTTTTGCTGTTAGAGCTAGCTGCTTGTTCTTTCATCTTTTGTGCATCAGTATAGAAGATAATTGCAAAAAGGGAGCCCTTCCGCTAAACCTCACCACTCCATGCTTACAGCAGGAACAGATACACCCTGGCCACAGCCGAGCTGCTGATGTCGCCCCCCCTGCCGCACTCTGGCATTGTATGGCCAGCAGCCCTTTGCTTGCCGCCAGCCTGTGCATTCTCTGTAGGTACAGGTGTGGCTTCCTACATTTTGATTAGTGTGGTCTCTGGGTTTGGGCTGCGTCACACTCTCTCTCATCTTCCAAATCTATACTTCATCTGAGGTTGTGTTTTTTAGTGATTGCATCTGTATTCTAGAGCTGCGAGCTATTCCACAATTCATCCTTTGAAGGACTGCACTTGTCCCTGTGGCAGATTTTTGCCACTCATTTTTCTCATCAGGTCCCTCTTCCTTTTATCTTTTTAGTGCATTCAGTACCCTGAGACTTCTTTGGAGTGATTGTACCAAAACTTTTTTTTTTTTTTTTTGAGACAGAATCTTGCTCTGTGGGCTAGGCTGGAGTGCAGGCTGGAGATCTTGGCTCGCTGCAACCTCCGCATCCCAGGTTCAAGCAATTCGCGTGCCTTAGCCTCCCCAGTTGGGATTACAGGTGTGCACCACTATGCCAAGCTAATTTATTATTTTTTAAATTTTTAGTAGAGACGGGGTTTTTGCCATGTTGGCCAGACTGTCTCAAACTCCTGGCCTCAAGTGATCTACCCGCCTTGGCCGCCCAAAGTGCTGGGATTACAGGCGTGCGCCATCACACCTAGCCATACCAAAACATTTTTGCTGATCAGGAATTTCATGTTTGAGGCATAGATGTTATACTTTATTTTCCTTCATTCCTTCGACAAATATTTTTGAGCACTGACCCAATGAGGTTTGCTACATGGCCATAAAGGGGACCCATGCAAAGATGAAAAAAAGACACATTCCTGGTCTCAAAGGGACTGAGGTCCTGTGTAGGAGCTGAGGCATGTATACGGTGTCTGAGAGTTCAACAGTTCTTAGCACAGAGGCGATCTAGTGCAGAGGTCAGCAAACTACTCGTTATTTTAGGCTTTGTGACATGAAGCCACAAGTACTCTCCTTTGTGCCACTCTTCATAGCACACAAAGCCACCAAAGACAACAGGTGTGGCTGTGGCCCGGTGAAACTCTGATTTTCCAAAACAGGCTGTGGGCAGGATTTGGCCTCCTAGCTGTGTTTTGCTAATCTCTGAGCTACTCTGAACTCATACTAGTCAAAGCAGGAAAATTAGTTCCTAAAGGTTAAATGACTTTTACAAGTTAACACCAGTGGATGTTGGTGGAACAAACAGTCAGTGTCCTTTGGTTCCAAAACAAGTGTTCATTTATTTTTCCGAGGAGTTCCCTCTGTTCACCTGCATTCCCTGGGCCAGGCTGGGAGAGGCACGGACTGGAATGAGTGCTGCCGTTCTGGGATTCCCTGCAGGTTGTCTTCCGATCACAACTGACTTTCTATTTTAATCTCCCCTCTAGGTTGCTCCTGTTAAACCGTCTCGGCCAAAAAGGCACTTCTCTTCTGCTGGCACCATCGAAAGTGTCAACTTAGATGCCATCCCCCTGGCCATCGCTCGCCTGGACAACAGCGCCGCCAAGCACAAGCTGGCTGTTAAGCCAAAAAACCAGAGGGTGTCAAAGAAGCACAGGCGCCTTGCCCAGGTGGGTAGAGCCTGCGTGGGCTGACCAGGCAGGTGCCCTTGCTCACTGGGTACTAATTCTACAAGTGGGTTGGCATTGGGGTGGAGCCATGGAAAGACCTGAGTGTCTCCCCATCGGGAACTTGAGTGTGTAGCGGTGTTGCGGGATACGCAGGCCTGTTTACTTTCCTCGCCCTTTCTGGCATGAACGGTGGACTTCAGAGGGAGAGGCTGCCTTTTGAGGAGCTCCAGACCCATTGTGTTTGCTTTGCAGTGGAAAAGTGGTTTAGCCAACACTCCCTCAGTTTGACTAGGGTGGGCTTCCAAGTCACAGGCTTCAGGGGACAATGATGAAGTCGAAGTCTCTTTTTGCTCATCTGTCTAATGCTGGAATATTGGTTTTCCTCTTGTTTGTTCACATTAAGAAAAGGAGTTAGGGAACGACAAATAAAGGAGCTGGAGGGGAAAACAGAATACCCGCCCTTTCCTCCATTCCCACGACAGACTCGTGCGTGAGGTGACTGGTGCGTGAGGTGACTGATGCGTGAGTTTCGCTATTCCTGAACTTGAGAACACCTGCTTCCAAGTGTTCTTGAGAAATTAAGAGGGCCGCTGGCGCTGTGACTAGGAAGAGGAACAGCTGCGGGTGGAGAAAGCAAAAAGCTAATTGTGTTTCCCTTCCCAATGCTAGGATCCACAGCATGAGCAAGGGGGCCTTGAGAGTCGGCCCTCCCTGGACCAGAACGGACACCCAGGCGAGGACAAGCCAACGTGGCACGAAGAGGAACCCAATCCGCTGGATTCCGAGGAAGAGAGAAGACGCCAAGAAGACTACTGGCGAGAACTGGAGGCCAAGTGCAAGCGGCGAAAGGCGGAAGCCGCCGAGAAGAGACGTCTGGAGGAGCAGCGGCTGCAGGCGCTGGAGAGGAGGCTTTGGGAAGAGAACAGAAGGCAAGAGCTCTTGGACGAAGAGGGCGAGGGGCAGGAGCCGCCGCTAGAGGCGGAAAGGGCCCTGCGGGAAGAGCAGCAGCGGAGCCTGGAAGCGCCAGGTTGGGAGGACGCCGAGCAGAGGGAGCGGGAGGAGCGCGAGCGCCTGGAGGCGGAGGAGGAGCAGAGGCGTCTGCAGGCCCAGGCCGAGGAGATGGAGGAGGACGCCAGGCTGGAGGAGCGCAGGCGTCTGCAGGCCCAGGCCGAGGAGATGGAGGAGGACGCCAGGCTGGAGGAGCAGAGGCGTCTGCAGGCCCAGGCCGAGGGGAGGCGGCGGCTGGAGGAGGACGCCGGGCTGGAGGAGCAGAGGCGGCAGGAGGAAGAGGAAGGAAGGCACGCAGAGGAGCTCAGAAGGCAAGGAGAGGAGGAGGCCGAGCGAAGGAAAGAGCTGGAACAGCAGGAGGAGGTGCAGGGGCCGCCCGAGGCGGTGGAGGAGCTCGGGGAGGTCCAGTGGGGCCCGGAAGAGGAGGATCTGGAAGAGGAGGAGGAAGGGGAGAAGGAGGGCCAGGCGCACCTGGAGGACGAAAGGGGCCAGCTCAGCGCGCTTCTGAGCGACTTTGAGGAGAGCCCAGAAGAACAGGAACACCCGAAACCCGAAGGACAAAGAGATCACTCCGAGGACCCAAGCATCTACGAGGAGCAGAACCCAGAGGCCGAGCGGGCAAGAGAGCAGCAGGGAAGGAGCGGGGATGTCCAGGGGCCTGATCATCCTGGGCCCGAGGAAGAGACAGAAGAAGCGGACACGGAGCTTCCTCTGAAAGCAGAGGTGTCCATGGAAGCCGCGCAGCCTCCGGTGGAGAGGAAAGAAGCCGCCGCCCCTGGACAAGGCCGCAAGGTGGAGGAGCTGCGGTGGCAGGAGGTGGACGAGAGGCAGAGCATGCCCCGGCCCTACACGTTCCAGGTGTCCTCTGGGGGGAAGCAGATTCTCTTCCCCAAAGTCAACCTGAGCCCCGTGACGCCCGCAAAGGACACGGGGCTCACCGCTGCCCCCCAGGAACCAAAGGCCCCCAAAGCCAGCCCGGCCGTGCACTCCCTGCCCTCGTCCCTGAGCGTCCCCCACACCGCCATTCTGGTCACTGGAGCGCAGCTCTGCGGCCCGGCTGTCAACCTGAGCCAGATCAAGGACACCGCGTGCAAGTCGCTCCTGGGCTTGTCGGAGGAGAAGAGGCATGCGGACACCCCCGCTGCGGAGAACCCTCCCCGAGGCCCTGGCGACGCGCGGGCGGGCAGCGGGAAGGCCAAGCCCCCCCAGGAGGCTCCCAGCAGCGCGGCCGCGCTCGCAGAATGGGCTTCCATTCGGTCCAGAATCCTGAAGAACGCAGAGAGTGACCCGCGCAGCAGCGAGAGGGAGCCATCCAGGCCCGGCGAGGAGCCCACTCCCAGGGGCCGGTGTGATTCCCGCGGGAACCTCCGGAAGACCCCGCCAGTCAATGCAAAGTTCTCTATTAAGCCTGCCTGGCAGAAATTCTCCGATGGTGGCACAGAGACCTCCAGACAGAACACGGAAGCGGAAAGCATTCGAAAAAAACCCCTGCTGGGACCCGGCGAAGAGACAGCCCCCCAGCCTCCTCCTGCTGGTGTTCGCGAGCTCGGGAAGGGTCCGGAGAAGTCGGAGTTGCACCGGGAGCCCGCAGACACCACCGAGGGATGCAAATTTGCCAAAGACCTCCCGTCTTTCCTTGTCCCAAGCCTTCCTTACCCTCCGCAGAAAGTGGTGGCCCACACGGAGTCCGCGACCTCGTCGGACAGCGAGACCACAAACGTGATAGCAAAGCCAGACCCTGTGATGCCAGGTGGGGAGGAAAAAAACTCCCCATTTGGAATAAAACTGAGAAGGACCAACTACTCCTTGCGCTTCAACTGCGACCAACAGGCCGAACAGAAGAAGAAGAAGAGGCACAGCAGCACCGGAGACAGCGTGGATGCAGGGCCGCCCGCAGTGGGGAGCGCCCGTGGAGAGAAACAGACGGAGGGTGTGTCCCTCAAGCATGGCCCATCCCTCCCCCAGGAGCGGAAGCAAGCCCCCTCCGTCCGAAGAGACTCCGCTGAACCTCCCAGCAGCCGCTCTTCTCCTGTGGCCCAGCCTGGGCCCGCACCGACTAGCAGGCAGACCCCGGCTTCAGAGCACGACAAGGCGACAAACAAAATGCCATTGGCACAGAAGCCAGCACTGGCTCCCAAGCCCACCAGTCAGACCCCGCCGGCATCCCCACTTTCCAAACTGAGCAGGCCCTACCTGGTAGAGCTGCTGTCTCGCCGAGCGGGAAGGCCGGACCCAGAGCCAAGTGAGCCGTCCAAGGAGGGCCAGGAGAGCAGTGATGGACGGCCACCCTCGCCTCCCGGCCCCGAGGAAAGGAAGGGACAGAAGAGGGACGACGAGGAAGAGGCGACGGAGAGAAAACCTGCTTCCCCACCTCTGCCTGCCGCTCAACAAGTGAAACCTTCCCAAACACCCGAGGCCGGGAGGAAAGGTAGGTAGCTGCAGGGTGGGAAACTGCTGCCTGGCGAGGTGTCAGAGCCAGGCGTCAAGAAGAGGTCCGGCCGGGCGTTGTGGCTCACGCCTGTAATCCCAGCACTTTGGGAGGCTGAGGCGGGCGGATCACAAGGTCGGGAGTTCGAGACCAGCCTGGCCAACATAGTGTCTCTACTAGATATACAAAACTTAGCTGGGCGCGGTGGCACATGCCTATAATCCCAGCTGCTCGGGAGGCTGAGGCAGGAGAATTGCTTGAACCCGGGAGGTGGAGGTTTCAGTGAGCCGAGATTGCACCATTGCCCTCCAGCCGGAGCAACAGTGCGAGACTCCCTTTCAAAAAAAAAAAAAAAAGAAGAAGAGGTCCACACGCGCGTTGGTGAGAATAATTTACCAACAATACATGTTTGAAAAAGGAAAGTTTTATTAGTAAAGCAATGTAACGCCTCAGTGAGAGGACTGAGCCCCCTGGTGGATTTTCCTTAGGAATGTTTAGGAATCTTAAGTCGGGAGCTTAAGGGTAATTGGAAGGGTAATTTGGGCTACATTGGCCACGAAGGTCATCCTAAATGATTACATTTGTAGGCATTTTGGCGCCTTAATATCAGCAAAGGTGGCAAAATGAGTTTTGGCATGGCATTCCAGAGATGTCTAGAGATTCTAGTTATAAAAGTTGAAAGGCCTGGAACCAAATGCCTGTGTTAGATATTAGGGAAGTTTCATTGTGAATTCCCCAGATAAGGAGATTTGCCTCTGGATGGTCTGATGGTCACCAGGTGGTCTTTGCTCTCCTCGTCTGTTTCAGCTCATTGTCTGTGTCACTGCTAGAATCGTAAGTGCCCAATGCCAGAGGTAGCCAGTGCAGCTGGTGTTGCACACACCTTCATTAATTAGAGGCTGGTGTGGGATTCCCAAAAGACACTCACTCATGAGTCATAGGAAGGCTCTTCCCACTCATTCTTTCAGATTTGGGAAATGCTGACCGACTCTGTAGCGTGACTGCAGTTCACTCTTGATAATGATACTTATTTACACAAGGTGCCAACACTTAGGTGAATGCCTTTTCGATTGGCAATAGAAATTGAAATAATAGTCCCAGTGACTGAAGATGTCATTAACTATTTTGAAGGGGTTCTTGCAGTGATGACAAAACTGGAGTATCCTCGACCAGTGTCCTTGCTGTGTCTCCGGGCAATAGCGACACCATGGTGGCTGGTTAGGGGTCGTTAGATGTCTCATCAGGCCTATGGATCCTCTCTATGGGATAATTGACTATCTCCATTTTATGTAAAATGCTCTGCAGATGCAGCCTTGGGTCCCTCCATTCCCCCAGCTGTCACTGCAGAGCCCTCCTACAAAGAAATTTTGGAACAAGCCTTACCTCTGGCAGACCCTGATGTTTCTTCAGATTGTTTGGGCCAGCAAAGGTGTCAGTTGGATTAGCTTTTGTGCCCCCAGAGAACCTTCATCTACTACTTTTTCTTTTCTGTTATGCAGAGTATAGGAAGTAAAGTATGGGTGAAAGCCAAAAGTTATTCATATTTCCCAGAGAAATTGTCCCCAGAGGTTTTCTTGGGAGAAATCGTTTTCTCCTTTGTTCAAGTGTTTAGATTTGGTGCGATTTTTGCAGAGAAATGATTTGCTTCCTGCAGTGTTGGTCTGGTTACTTGCCTTTACAAAAGACCCCACACATTCTTTTCATTTTATTATTTATTATTATTATTATTATTATCTAGACAGGGACTTCGTCTGTTGCCCAGGCCGGTCTGGAACTCCTGGGATCATGTATCCCTCCTGCCTCAGCCTCCTGGTGGGTGGAACTACAGCCTCGAGCCGCTGCACCCAGCTTGTTGTCCTTTTTAAATGGTCCGCTGCCTGGCCTGGTTTCCTGGACAGATGTGTAGATCAGCAGTTTCTAGACCATTTCTCCCAAATTATTTCTCTTTGTCCTGCTGGATGAGGGACCCATTTCTGGTTTTGCCATTAGCTTTTGTGGCACTGGCTTTCATGGCATCTACAGATTCTCATAGCCCGGTCTGCTCTGTTGCTTGCCTTCTCCAAAGAAGTCATGCTTCTGCTCACTTCCTTCTCTTAGGGTTGTCCCCTTGATTATTATAATTTTCTCCCCAAATCTATTATTGTCCCTGTTTTCCTTCCCAGTATTCAGATTCTGGGTTGCCACACTCTGCTATTTGAGTTTTTCTTGATTCCATAAAGAAAAAGCATGAAAGCAAGGATCAGTGCCTCCATTCACTGGGGTGTTGTTATGCAGCTTGCTGCTGTAGGACAGAGCTGACCAAATTTGTTTGAACACCCCATCAGCATAAAAATGTTGAGCATGGACCTCCAATTCATTTGTTGATTATATACATGTAGTACCATTGTTAGCTAAAACCCCCGGAGCACCAGCCACACTTGACTTAACAACAGTGGCTCTAAATCTGCAATTGCAAACCATGTTGCTATTTTTAATTCTCTTTGGCCAATTGCTTGTTGGATCTGATTTCTTCATAAGTGGCAGGCAAAGAGCTCATCAGCTGTGCTATTTTCTCATACTTGCATTATTAGTAGTATATTGTCTGCAGGACTCTCTTTATGCCATATGCCATTTGTCCATTGTGTAAGGTCATTTAGTTAAAAGGAGACATAAACTCACCAAACTACAGAACTGCCCAGTATGCTAAATGCAAGAACCACTGAAAACAAAAAGCCCCCACCGCATGCAGCCCCACATAGCCTTCCCAGCTTCCCTGGAGATTCTTTAAACATAGCATTTGTTACTCATGGCTTTTGAATATATGGGCTAAGGGGTCACTTTCAGTTGGGGTACAAAGTATTAGAAAAGCTTGATTTTTGGCCGGGCGTGGTGGCTCATGCCTGTAATCCCAGGACTTTGGGAGGCCGAAGTGGGCAGATTGAGCCAACCAGGAGGTCAGGACCAGCCTGGCAATGTGGCAAAACCTCAACTCTACCAAAAATACAAAAATTAGCTGGGCATGACACACACCTGTGGTCCCAGCTATTTGGGAGGCTGAGATGGGAGGATTGCTTTTAGCCTACTAGGTTGAGGCTGCAGTGAGCTGTGATCTCACCACTGCACTCCAGCCTGGGTGACAGAGTGAGACCTTGTCTCAAAAAAAGAAAAAAAAAAAAGAAAAGCTTGATTTTGTTTTTGTCTTTACATTTTAAAATAGAGAAATAGAAATTCTAATCTTTATTTTTTCACTCTGGTGAATTGCCTTGCATATTTTCTTTGACATACGCAACCTTTTTTGGAGACCAGTGCTTTATAAAGAAGTCTGCATTCACAAGGGTGGAGCCAGTGAGAACAAATACATAGGCTTGGAGGTTGTTGACTCTGAATTTACCTGGTGGGATTAAAACAGCAATGATAATCCCTATGTGCTTGTGCTATAAACGCTTTTGGGCCAGGCATGGTGGCTCGCACCTATAGTCCCAGCACTTTGGGAGGCCAAGGTGGGCAGATCACTTGATGCCAGGAGTTCAAGACCAGCCTGGCCAACATGGTGAAACCCTGTCTCTACTAAAAATACAAAAATTAGCCAGGTGTGGTGGGGGGTGCCTATAATCCCAGCTACTCGGAGGCTGAGGCAGGAGGATTGCTTGAACCCAGGATGCAGAGGTTGCAGTGAGCTGAGATTGTGCCACTGCACTCCAGCCTGGATGATAGAGCAAGACTCCATCTCAAAAAACAACAACAACAAAAAATAAACCTTTCATTACACGTAGCATCTATTCTGAAATTCTAACCTACTTATGGTGCATAGAACAGAAACATAGCTTAGTACCCCTTTCTCCAAGGAATGCCCTTTGGGAATAGTGACTAGAACCCTGTGATCCTTGCTCATTTCCCCAGAATTTGAAGAAGGCAACTCGGTGGACTGTGATTCTCCTGTCCACTGAGTTTAGAATGAGAGAGAATGGGTTTATATTGCAGCAAAATACATTTTTAATTAGGAATTTGAACTCCTCAACTAGGTTATGCAATTGACTTTATCTTTCAAAACCTTGACTGTAATAAGAGATTTTACTGTGTTTGGATGATTTAAACACTAGTCATCCTTTGTGCTGCGTCATTTACAAAGTTATTTACATCGTCTCCTTCAGTCCTCATAGCACAGGTACAGGTAGGTAGTCTTGGCTCCATCTTACAGACATGAGCAGCAGTATCTGGAAAGCTGAGTGACTTGCCCACTCCCCACAGTGGTAATGCCAGCACATGGAGGAGTTCTTTTCTCGGTTAAGTGATCTTCCATTATCACAGCCCCATCATAGTGTAAGGGATGGTCCAGTGTTGAAGCTTCTGAATGTGTACTCTTTGGTATGGGTGACTTTGCCATCTTTGGTGCCTCACATGGAGATGGGGAGGTCCTTCCACCAACTTCACTAAATAATGGCAGTAAACCTTCATGATCCCAAAGCAGCCTCTACCTTGGTAGCAGAAACCTGTCAGGCTCTAGCCTCCCACTGAGGTGGACTCAGTTATATGTAAATTGGATCCACATTGTAGTCTCTCACTGCCAAGTCTTATGTTTCTAAAAGAACCTCTTTAATGATTTGGGTCCCTTTTTGTCGCTGAATCCCAGTTGAGCTAAGCCTGGTCAGTGGACATTTCTCATACCAGTTTTGCCAAATACCACATCGTGTCTGCTGTCTTTTGGTTTTCTTTGGTATTAGTAGATTTCTGCAGGTCTCTGAGGTTCTCTAGGCAGTTGTGGAGGATAAACAGTTTTATTCTTCTTCTCCCACTTTTGAGAAATGTCAAGAGGAAGCACTTGTGTGGACCTGGGATTGGGGTAAAACCCTGAGATGAAGGAGACCCCTCAAAGCCACCTCAGCTTCTGTGTCCACGTTGCACCCACACCCAGCTCTTCCAGTACTGCAACTACCATCGTCCCTCCTCCTCCCCAGAGATTCCTTTTTTCAAATCAGCCAATTATAAATTTAATTAATAATACTTTAAAGGCATTTTGACGCTTGCAGTAAATAATAATCTAAGTTGTTGGCAGGAAACTGGCTGGTTATTTTAGTGACCTTCCCAAGCAAGTTCAGATTGAATGTTTAGCCAGAATCAGAACTCCCTTTGGTCTAATAGCTTTTGATAGAAATCATTTAGATCTTGGCAACTTGGTTGTTAGAAGTTTTCCAAAGAAGTGTTACAGGGCCCTTGAGTAAAACACAGGAACTCATGAAGTTTCAGTGTAAAGCAGAATGTTTGAGATGATGAATTCTTTTTTATTTTCTGGTTGACTAAAGATGAATCAAAAACTCTTTCAATTTCAGTTTTGTTTTAAAATACTTCTAAAGTGTGTCAGTTTTCACTTCTGTGTTAGATCATAACTGAATCTTTATTTGATGATTTAGGGATATTGCAATGCCCCAGGCTCATTATGAATACAAATTCTCTTTGTATAGTGTTGTAGATCTAAAGGATATAGAAAAATAAGCAGAGTCTGCCCCCTGGTCCTTTTTGCTTGAATTCCTAATTAGAATTTATTTTCTCATCGTCGGTCTTCTCATCCCGTTGACTGACAGCCCTGGCAGTAAGTTCGACTACCGAAGTGTAAACTTCTATTGGATTTCAAAAACAATACTATAGTGAGCACCTTTCCTTTGAGATAGTAAGAGGTTCAATACCAGAATGATTATCTCTGAACATGCACAGTTTTACTTGAAGGAAAAGGAGATTCTTATTTCATAGGCATATAAGAACAGCTCACTTTTGTAGAATGACTAGGATTTCCCAAGTACTGTTGGAAATGTTCTGATTCCCAGGATCTCTCTTAATTTTCATGGCTACCCAATAAGGCATGTGCCATTATCATCTCTACTTTTTAGATTAGAAAACTAAAGCTTAGAGAAGTTAAGTGGTTTTTGTAATATCACCAAGGATCAAATCCAGGTCTGCTCAATTTCAGAGGCTAGTACTCAACCTGTGGCACCAACCTCCTGTGAGGTGTTTACCCCCAGTTCCGTAAGTGAGACTGTCGACCACAAGAAAGACCGAGACTGAAGTCAGAAGACCTATGTTTTAGCTTCAGCCTGTGTGCTAACTGTGAGTGACCATGGGCATGGCCTTGGATGGCTGGAGTACTCACATCTATCAAACGAGGGTTGTGGGCCAAAATCATGGGCTTCCCACAGTGTTCCTCAGCTCCCCCATTAGGCAGAGTGGTGCCCCTTTTTCATCTTTCTGACATGGGAGTTCCACATAGTATATACTTTGATTGAGGGGGAATAATGGTTCCATGGCTAAGAATAAATTTCATTTAAAGCAATGAATTAGGGCTGGGCACAGTGGCTCACATCTGTAATCATAGCACTTTGGGTGGCCGAGGCAGGTAGATCACTTAAGGTCAGGTGTTCGAGACCATCCTGGCCAACATAGGGAAACCCCATCTCTACTATAATTTTAAAAATTAACCAGGTGTAGTGGTGGGTGCCTGTAGTCCCAGCTACTCAGAAGGCTGAGGCAGGAGAATCGCTTGAATTCAGGATGCGGAGGTTGCAGTGAGCCGAGATTGCACCACTGCTCCAGCCTGGGTGGCAGTGCAAGACTCTGCCTCAAAAAAAAAAAAAAAAAAAAGGAATGAATTAAAAAAAGAACAACAATGAACCAAATACCTATCTGAATCCACTAGAGGCCTGAGCTTTTATGACCCTGGAGATTTATTTTAGTTTTTTCTAACAGAGTAACTTCTTTTTTTTTTTGAGACGGAGTTTCGCTCTTGTTACCCAGGCTGGAGTGCAATGGCGCGATCTCAGCTCAC
>PVKV010040290.1:0-12376 GCA_004027835.1 Alouatta palliata
TCAGGCAAATTAACATGTTCATCATCTCACATAATTACCTTTAAATACAACTATTTCTAATTGCATCCTCAGAATCTTACAGGTAGAGCCTTCCAGAAGGCAGCAAGTGTTACCTGTTGAGCCATACATCATTGATAGCCATTTCTCTTTCCTCTTTACTTTGTTTGAATTACTTATTCAGTAGGAATCTTCCTAGAAACGTGTACTTTTTTAGAACAATTTTTGAATGATACTTGCTTAAGCAGGTATGTTCTCACACGTCTTTGGTGTTAAAACACTGTTTTGTGGATAATTTGGTTTACTCTCAGGGCAACTTTTTAAAAAATGCAAGTCATTTAGAAATCATTTAAGAAAAAAATAAAATACTAAGCATTTGTTTTTCTTGCTGTCTTTTCAGATCGAATGAGACAATCGGTAGCATGCTCCGTATGGAGAAACCTTTTGTCAGCACTTTTCCTGTGAGGCCAGACCCAGAGTCACCTTGGGTTGGAAATCTTAATAGTATGGGTCTCCACAGAAAATATATTCCAAAAAAACCAAAAGTATCCCTACATCAAGCCCACAGACTTCAAATAACAGCATGAACGACATGACCAAGGTTAGTTGTATTACCTTTTCTCTTTTGGGGTTTGTTTTTAATTAGGTGAAATGCTGAGTTGTTCAATTGATTTATGAATGTTAAGTAAAGATCATAATTAGCTGTGTTAATACAGGAAGGAAATGAAAACTTTACATTTTGTAAGTCCTCGGAGCTCTCATTTTCAAGAGATACTTATTTGTTAACTTTATTTAATAAATGTAACTAAACTGACACATTTTAAATTTATTTAAAATCTGCATTTAAGTTCGGTTTTAGAAATTGGATGTTTCTGCCTTAGAACCGACAGTGTACTTGGAGATGCTTTGGGTTACTTTCTAATTGATTGTAGTTGGGCTATGGTTCATACCACCTTTTTGTTTGTTTGTTTGTTTGTTTGTTTGTTTTTTGAGATGAAGTTTCACTCTTGTTGGAGTGCAGGCTGGAGTGCAGTGGCACGATCTCAGCTCACTGCAACCTCTGCCTCCCAGAGTCAAGCAATTCTCCTGCCTCAGCCTCTCGAGTAGCTGGGATTACAGGTATGCACCACCATGCCTGGCTATTTTTGTATTTTTAGTAGAGACAGGGTTTCTCCGTGTTGGTCAGGCGGGTCTCAAACTCCCCACCTCAGATGATCTGCCCGCCTCGGCCTCCCATAGTGCTGGGATTACAGGAATGAGCCACCATGCCCAGCCACCACTTTGAAAGTTTCTTTGCACCGTCTCAAGTTTTCCGTCCACAATCACAAGTGGGTGGTGGGCATCCAAACACTTAACCACATATGGATGTTTATTATTTAATGAAATCCAAAATAAATACTTTTTTGAATTAAATAAACATCAAACACTAAACAATTTATTTCTATTGCTATGTTAAAAGCTTTGTGCTTTCCTTACATAGGAGTACATCCTTTATCGCTACTGGACTTACAGCATTTTTAGTTCAACTGTTGTAGAGTGTATCTATTACTGGGCAGTTTTACAAGTTTTTAAATTATTAAATCAAGCACTATTTGCATTTTTAAAATGAAGCTCACTTGTCTCTATCTTGCCATCACTTGTATGGTTAGCAACTAAGGTGGCAGTGATATCAAGTCCTTTAAAAGCAACTACGGCCCCACAGAATCAATTATATTATTCCAATTCAGAATTTAATGCAGAACCACACAGGGTATTCCTATCTCCCCTTCACTTGTAACAGGAAGCTTCCAATCCAAGCATGTGATTTCACTCATAGTAAGAATCCATTTCTGGGAATCCTAAAAGGTATCCAACAATAATGAACTGGGTCAGTTGTAGAGTTGATAAAGAAAAAATACATAGTTTAACTATGCTTGACCCATTTGAATATATTGTCTCATGTTTAACTATTTTTTGACTAACAAAAAAATTCTAAGAACCCGGGGCAGTGGCACACGCCTGTAGTCCCAGGTACTCGAGAGACTGAGGCAGGAGGGTGGCCGGAGCCCAGGAGTGCAGGGCTGTAGTGCATCCTGATTGGGCCTGTGAACAGCCACTGCACTCCAGCCCAGGCAACACAGTGAACCCTGTCTCTTAAAGAAAAAAATTACAAAAACCATAAAACAATTGTTTGAACAAAAGTAAATAAATAGCAACTAGTTTTGTGTATCATTGTTATTAAAATATTCATTTCCACCAGTACACATTCATTTACAGTTTCCATGGTGATTTCATAGTCTCCTTAATGCAGAGAAAGGTGACAATGGCTTATGTTAAATGAAGTTTCAGCCTTGTTTATTACCTGGCCTCACATCCTCGCAAATCACAGAAGAACAAATCTCAGGTTTCTTGGCATTGCAGCCAACTAGCTTAAAAGGGAATGAATTAAATGACTGTTATAAGATTCCATCTGGCTGATGGCTTTTATCATATTAACTTAGTTTTATTTTTCTTCCAAAAAAAAGATGATCAGGGTCTAAGTGCTTCAGAGTCATGAGATTATGTGACTGGGCACAAAAAGAAAATGTTAAACACTTCTGTAAATTGTTAAGCATGATTCCAATGTAAAGTCTTCTCATTAATTCTTACCATAAAAGTCAGGTCATGCATCATTTCATAAGATGATGATGAAAGCCTGTATAGATTTAGATACAATGTGAGAAAAGTTTTTGAGGAAATATATTTCCTTAACTAATTTTTTTGGGGAAATGGGGTGTTTGTTTTTAGTATTTCTACATAAATTGAAAGATAGTTTATTTTAAACTTAATGTAGTAGTTCCAAGGAATACATGGTTTCCTTGTGGGACATTGGTTTGCGAAATCATGTTAGATTTAATAAAGTAGACTGAAAAGTAATAATCTATCAAGAGCAAAGACACATCTCTATAAGCCTTAAAGAAGATAATCCCTGCAGAACACCTCAAAAGAGTTTATTATTATTATTATTATTATTATTATTATTATTTAAGATGGAGTCTCATTCTGTCACCCAGGCTACAGTGCAGTGGCACAATCTCAGCTCACTGCAACTTTCGCCTCCTGGGTTCGATTGATTGTCCTGCCTTAGTCTCTTGAGTAGCTGGGATTACAGATATGCCCCACCACACTCAGCTAATTTTTAATATTTTTGGTAGAGACTAGGTTTCACCTTGTTGGCCAGGCTGGTCTCGAACTCCTGACCTCACTCGAGATCCACCCACTTCGGCTTCCCAAGGTGCTTGGATTACAGACAGGAGCCACCATGCCTGGCTAAGAGTTATTACAGGAGTTGTTTCAACATTTTAGTTACATTTAGTTGTTTAAAAAATGTTTAGAGTTACTGAAAAATATACCTTCTAGGGTTGCTAGGAATTGAACTACTTGCACTAGGAGAACATCAAAGAATACTAGAAAAAGGAGTAAGCTACTATCTAAATTGATACAAAGGATAGGTTTTCTTGGATAAAACAAGATGTTTAGATATTTTAGGCTATGATTCTAGAAAACAACGTGTGAAAAATAAAAATAAATAGGCTGGGAACGGTGGCTCACACCTGTAATCCCAGCACTTTGGGAAGCCAAAGCAGGTGGATCACTTGAGGTCAGGAGTTTGAGACCATCCTGGCCAACATGGTGAAACTTTTTCTCTACTAAAAATACAAAAAATTAGCTGTGTATGGTGGCATGTGCCTGTCATCCAGCTACTTGGGAGGCTGAGGCAGGAGAATCACTTGAACCTGGGAGGTGGAGGTTGCAGCAAGCCAAGATCGCACCACTGCACTCCAGCCTGGGAGACAGAATGAGACCCTGTCTCAATAAATAAATAAATAAAATCTAATTCTAACATAAAAGTGTGTTTAAAAAAAAAAAGGCATCAACACAGAACTTTTGTGCCTATCTTTTTTATTTGAAAGGTTTTAACATTTTGGACTATTCCCACTGGAATAGTATGTTTTAATGTATTTCCTTTCTGGAAACACACAACTTCCCAAGATTAACTCAGGACAGAATTGAAACCCTGAACAGACAAATAATGAGCTTCAAAATTGAATCAGTAATAAAAATTCCACCAACGAAACAAAAAAACCCCCAAAAAAACCTCTTCATCAAATACATTCACAGCTGAAATGTAGTAGACATATTTTTAAAATGCTGCCAATTCTACTAAAATTATTCCAAAATAATTGAGGAGGAGAAACACCTCCCTATTTCATTCTATGAAGCCAACATCATCATCCTGATACCAAAATCTGGCAGAAAAACGATGCAAAAAGAAAACCTTAGACCAATATTTCTGATGAATACAGGTGCAAGAATTTTCAACAAAATAATAGCGAACTAAATCCAGCAGCACATTTAAAAGCTAATTTACCATGTTCAAATAGGCTTTATTCCTGATCGTGGAATGCAAGATTGTTTCAACATATACCAATCAATAAATAGAATCTGCCACATAAACAGAATTAAAATTAAAAACTCTGCTATCATTTTAGTAGATGCAGGAAAAAAAGCTTCCAATAAAACCCAACATTCCTTTGTGATTGAAAAAAAAAATGCTCAACAAACTAGGCATCAAAAAAAAAAAATCACTAAATAGTAGGAGCTCTCTGTGTCAAATGCTTAGCTAACATCATCCTGAATGGGCATAAGCTGGAATCATTTCCCTTGAGAAACTGAACATGACAATGGCACTCATTTTTACCACTTTTATTCAGCATAGTACTGGAATTTCTTGCCAGAGCCATCAGGCAAGAGAAAAAAGTAAAAAACATCCTCATAGAAAAAGAAGTCACCAAACGATTTCTCTTCACTGATGATTCTATTATATGTCTGACAAAAACCCTAAAGGCTGTGCCAAAAGGCTCTTGGAACTGATAAACAACTTCAGTGAAGTTTGAGAATATAAAATAATTGCACAAAAATCAGTAGCATTTGTATGCAACAATAATGGTCAAGCTGAGAGCCAAATCAAGAATGCAGTCGCATTTACAGTAGTCAGAGAAACAATGTAAAATATTCAGGAATCAGATAACCAAGGAGGAAACTGTCTGTACAAGGACAGCTACAAGTGAAAAAAACACTCCATGCTCATGGAGTAGAAGAATCCATATTATTAAAATGTTTGTACTGCCCAAAGAAATTTAGGGATTCAATGCTAGTCTATCAAACTACCTGTTTTAATTTTTACAGAATTAGAAAACAACTGTTTCAAAATTCACATGGAACCAAAAATGAGCCTGACTAGCCAAAACAATCCTAAGGAAAAAGAACAAAGCCAGATGCATCACATTACCCAACTTAAAACTTTACTGCGAGGCTACAGTAACCAAAACATTGTGTTACTTGTATGGAAACACATAAACCAGTGGAACAGAATAGAAAACCCAGAAATAAATTCACACACCTACAACTATATAGTATTTAGCAAAGTAAAGTTTGCAAAAATAAGCAATGGCAGAAAGACTCCTGATTCAATAAACAGTGCTGGAATAACTGGCCATCCATAGGCAGATAAATGAAACTGGACCCCCTACCTGTCACCATAAACAGAAATGAACTCAAGGTGGATTAAAGAATTAAATGTAAGACTTCTGACTACAAGTTCTGGAAGAAAACCTAGGAAATACCTTTCTGAATATTGGGCTTGCCAATGAATTTATGGCTGTGTCCTCAAAAGCAATTGCGAGAGTAACAAAAATTGACAAGTGTGGCCTAATTAAACTAAGGAGCTTTTGCACAGCAAGAGAGACTGTCAAGATATTTAACAGACAACCTACACAGTAGAAGAAAATACTCGCAAACTATGCTTACAACAAAGGCCTATTATCCAGAATCCATAAAGGACTTAAACAAATCAACAAACAAAAAATAAATAACTGCATTAAAAAGTAGGCAAAAGACACAGACAGATACTTTTTATTTAAAGACATGTTAACAAATGCCTATCATCACCAGTTATCAGAGAAGTGCAAATGAAAACCTCAGTGAGACAACATCTCACGTAAGTCCCAATGGCTTTTTTTAAAAAAGTAAAAAAATAAATAACAGATATTGGGGAAGCTATGGAGAAAGGGGAACTCTTTTATACTGTTGGTGGCAATGTAAATTAGTTCAGCTACTATGGAGAGCAGTTTGGAAATTAAGAACTAAGAGCTACCATGGGATGCAGCAATTTCATTACTATACCAGTTACATACCTAAAGGAAAATACATTTTTGTATCAAAAGATGCATGCACCTGTATGTTGCAGCACTGTTTACAATAGGAAAGACCTGGAGTCACCCCGGGTGCACATCCAAGGTAGACTGAAAATCCACAGTAGATTGGAAAATCCCATACACTGTAAAATACTATGCAGCCATCAAAACAAAATTATGTCCTTCACAGCAAGATGGATACAGCTGAAATCTCTTATCCTAAGCTAACTAATGCAGAAACAAAACCAAATATCTCATGTTCTCACTCATATGTGGGAGCTACACATTGGGCACACATTGTCATAAAGATGGGAACGGTAGACAATGGGAAATAAGAACGGGGAGGGACAGAGTGGGCCAAGGTTGAAAAACCACTTATTGGGTCCTATGCTCGCTACCTGGGTGATAGGTTCAGTTGGACTCCACACCTCAGCATCCCTCATATACCTTTGGAAGAAACCTACACAGGTACCACCTTAACTGAATATAAAAATTTGGTACAATTGTTGAAAAAAAACAAAAAAATTATACTTTACTGTAAGTGGAGAATAAAAAAGTACTTTAAAGAAAAAAGTTTTGAAGTAGAAAAATGGATTAAACTTTATAAAGAGCAGAGTTTTTCTAAGAATTTCAAAATAATGCATTCATTGCAAAATGTGACTTTAGTTGTTTCTTTTGTACTAATAAAACACCACCTTTCTGAAATTATGTATATGCAATGGACCAATATTAATTATATTTTTATCAGATTAATCCAAACAGCATTACACAGACACATTTTCTATTATCTAAATTTAAAATAAGTAGAAATTTTGTTTTATTTTTGTCATTTTTAAAAATTTAAGCAGCTCTCAAGTTATGTCTCGTTACTAAAAACACTAAAGACTACATGTGATATATTATTCTCATGATGTCTCTTGTTTAACTTAAACATTATCAATTTTTTTGCTGATTTTGGACTCAGTTGGACTGTAAAGAACAAATAATTAGAGAAACAAAGAATGCTGCCAAAATGTTTTAATTAAATTTAGGTTTATTTAAGAAATAAAGTGTAAATAGCTGATGAAATTCCTTTTTGTTGTTGGGTTAGTAGATACTATGTTAAGTATTTTTTCTTACACACATCTAATGAACGGTGTGAAAACATAAACACTTACGATGATGCACCATTTATTCATCACAGTCCATAGCTTAAAAATTCCCAAGAAGTCTATGCATCTTTTTATCTTACTGCACTTTCTTCACTTTTGCCCTCCTTATGGCACACTGAACCTATTCGCAGAAAACAAAGGCATCATCAGCTTATCTGGGTTTTGGTAGAGATTGAAGGCCAACAGACCCCAGACTCATTTAGAAACCATTAAGCAATAACCATTCATAAACAGTCACTTGATAGGTGACATTTTAAATCTCCAGTCATTTACTATATCATTGCTTTACTTTCGCCTTGAGGAAGTTTCAAATTATTTACCACAGAATAAAAACACCCAGGTCATTGTGATTCTTGTCAAGTTAGCCTTGTCTCTCACCACTTATCACTTATCCGTCCTTTGCCTTAGCACCAAACTGGACAGAATGGAACACCACAGGGCTCTTCCTCACCTCAGGCTATTTGCCTTCACCTCTTCCTTCTATCTGGCAAGCTTTTCCTGTCCTTCAGGTATCAACCTACATATCTCCTCCACCAGAAAGCCTATGATATTGACACAAAATTGGATCAGATGTTCCTTCTGTGTGTTCCAGTAGTGCCCAGCTGTATACCTGTCATGGTATCTGTAACTCTATATGGACATTGCCTGCCTGTCTGTTTTTTCAGGTTATGGCATATGACTGTTGAGAGGTGGACCACACCATCTTCATCTTGTAATTCCAGTGATGGTTCTAGTACCTTAGCATATGGTTGTTGAACACATGAATGAAGAATAAAAAACCGGAAGCTCTGATATTTAACCACAATTATAATTAGTTCCATTCATAAATATGAGCAAATTCTATTTCACAGTAATTTTGTGTTGAAATTGTATATACATATTTGTCATTCTTACTAACTCTGATAGCGTTCTCAACTCTTATTTTTAAAACTTACATTTAGTTAACTAAAATGTTTTCATTGAGGAACATGATTCTTTTTCTTCCCAACGCTTGCTGTGTGGGACATTTGCTCCAACATAGCACAGGGCCTGCACTTGTGGTCTCATCAGTGGGGGCCTGGTCAGTGCTGGCCTTGTCTGCATAGGCCTGGTCAGTGGGGACTGGTCAGGGGGAATTGGTCAGGGGTCTGGTCCATGGGGTCTATTAAATGGGGGTCTTGTTAGGGAGGCGTGGTCAGTGGGGGCCTGGCAGGGAACTGATCTGTGGAGAATTGTTCAGTTTCTAGTTTCTTCTCTGGAATCCACCGATGAGCCAAATCTAAATGAAGAGAATGTCTAAATCATAAAATCTTAAGAAAAAAATTTTATGACTTAAACATCATAAAATTTTATTACTGAGCTGTTTACATGACATTTTAATTATTTCTAATAAGACATATAACATCACAATCTTTACTAAAGAAGATATTTGTATCATATGTAGGATGAAAATTTATATGGTATTTTAAATAATCTTTTTGAGTTTGACATACTCAAATTTCTCAGATACCAGCTGTTTAAACAGCCAAATAAGTCATCATTAATACTTTAGTGGAGGCCATTGATGGCTTATTTGCATTTTACAGTTTTTATTACTATAGATAGTAATAGACATAAGGAGTTCCTGCCAGGTTTGTCCATGGTAATTTTAGTATTTTCTTTTGTAGTTCAAAAGTATTTTGTATGGAGATACTTTGAGGCGCTGTAAATATCTAATTACTCCTCAGAATTTCACCCACTGGCTTTATCATTTTATTGATGATTTGTGCTTGAACTGTGATGGTTTCCAAATGACTATTTTCTTTTTTTTTCTTCTTCTTTCTTTCTTTCTTTTTTTGTGACAGAGTCTCATACTGTCACCTAGGCTGTAGTGCAGTGGTATGATCTCGGCTCACTGCAATCTCCGCCTCCTGGGCTCAGGCAATTCTCCTGCCTCAGCCTCTGGAGTAGCTGGGACTACAGGCATGCACCACTACGCTCAGCTAATTTTTCTGTGGTTCTAGTAGAGACGGGGTTTCACCATGCTGGCCAAAATTGTTTCGATCTCCTAACCTCGTGATCCGCCTACCTCAGCCTCCCAAAGTTCTGGGATTACAGGCCTAAGCCACCGCGCCCGGTCCCAGATGATTATTTTCTTATTCTGTTATTCTATGTGGATAAGTAAAACCAATAAATAGGGTAGAAAGGAAACCTTATAATTTTGGTGCTCAGATGCCCCCAGATTTGGCCAGTGGTAGTAATTGGAAGCTGACTTCATATCTTCTTGATCTGCTTTCATTATTCTTTTAGCACTTTTTTACTTTCTGGTCCAACAAGATGTTCCAAGCTTATTTTGTATTTTTTTCTGCCCCAGCCCTGGAATGAGTGATTTTGCTTAGAAGCAGAGGTGGAGCCACCGAGGAAGCACAGGACAAGCCGTGCCCAGCACACGCTCACCAGTTCCCAGCAGAAAGAACCTGCCGCATCCACTGAGGTTTCAAGAAACTAGCAAAAGGCCTTCTGTTCTGGCTGTCTGGGGACAGTCCTCCTGTGCCTGGCTCACTTTGAATGCTCTGGACCAGTCTACCAGCAGCCTCTGTGCTGTGTCTCTAGATCTAGAAGGGCCCTGGGAGTCCCAGGAGAACAGGGTGCCTCCTCTGCCAAATGTCCCTTCCTTCCTCCCGCTCTGAGGCTCAGGAATAGGCTCGATTGTGTGTCCAGGTGGTGCCAGGCACCTCATTGTGTCCTTTGAGATGGTCTCAGAGGGCCTTGAGGGGAAAGTGTGAAGCTGGGCATCTGGAGCCTGAGGCCAACTGTCCCTCCTTGTGTTCTGGAAGAGTGTCCTTGTCCAGAGAAGACCCTCAGGGCCTGACCTGTGGGTGCATATGCAGAGAGAGAGGGTCTGTGGGCTGAGGGGGCATTGGAAGGGGACTTGGAGCACCACTGCTCAGGGGCCGTGTCAGTGGGGCCTGGTCAGCGGTTACCTGGTCATCAGGGCCCAACAGGGACCTGGTTAGTGGTGGCCTCTTCAGTGAAGGCCTTGTCATTGGGGACCTTGTGACCTAGTCATTGGGGGCCTGTCAGTGGTGGCCTTGTTAGTGGGACCAGTCAGTTGGAACCTAAACAATGAAAACCTGGTTGGTTGAGTCTGAATAGTTTGGGCCTAGTCAGTGAGGGTTGGGTCAGCAGGAACCTGGTGAACTGTGGTCTCCTCAGTGGGGGCCTGGTCAGTGCTGGCCTTGTCAGCATAGGCCTGGTCAGTGGGGACTGGTCAGGGGGAATTGGTCAGGGGGTCTCGTCCATGGAGTCTATTAAGTGGCGGCCTTGTTAGGGAGGCGTTGTCAGTGGGGGCCCGGTCAGCAGGGAACTGATCTATGGAGAATTGTTCAGTTGGGGGTCAGGTCAACGGGAACCTGGTAAATTGTGGTGTTGTCAGCGGGCCCTGGGTTGGCCTGATGGATCAGTGGCCTTGTCAGTGGGACCTTGTCAGTGAAGCCTATTGAGTGGAGGCCTGTTCAGGGAGACATGGTCAATGGGGACGTGGTCAGTGAGGACCTGGTCAGTGGAGGTGTGGTCGTTAGGGGCCTGGTTGGTGGTGACCTGGTCAGGGGTATCTGGTCAGTAAAGACCTGATCAGTGGAGGCCTGATCAGTAGGAACCTGACCAGCGGTAGCCTGGTTCATGGGACCTGGTCAGCTGGCCGCTGTGTAACCTCAGGGAGGGGGCTTGTCCTTGGAGCCTCCTTGCTTCCATCTGTAGGGAAGGTGAGTCCTGGCACCCTGGAGGGCTGCCGGGAAGAGAAGATAAAGAGATGTGTTGACTCTAACCCTGCCAGGCAGAGCTAGCACTCACACAATACCTGGCTTCCACCGAGAGAGGGCGCCAGCTCTCTGTGGTCTGCGCTGTGTCCTTCCTCTGTCTGCATCTGAAGGACCAGCCTGGGGGGGAGGGCAGAGTTTGGGAAGTACCAATGGATGCTCTAATGCTGGCCACAGGCTCTGCAGGTGACAGTGATAAGGACCTGGGTGCATTTGAGAGTGGAGCAGGTAGGCCTGGCCAGAAAAGTGACACACACACACACACATGCACACGCACACGTGCACACACACACACACACACACACATGCACAAACCCAAACACAGTGTATGCACACATATGTCAATTCAGGGGGTAGAGGACACTGGCTCTGGGCTTTGCTGACCCAAGCAGGTTTCCGTTGTGATGGATACTGTTACCCCAGGATGTCACCATTGCTGAGCACCCACCACCTCCGTGTCGTGGAGCAGTTAGAGACACACAGCAGTGTCTGTGAGTGGTTCTGCGTGCTGGACCCTGTTCTGCATGAGAGGCACATCTTGGCACAGCTGACTGATCAGAGTCAGGTGAGCGTCTGTGAGAGAGGTGGCCTACTCTCTTTGCTTCCTCCTGGCTTGGAGACAGTCACTACCAGGTGGGTGGTGCTGGCTTCTGGGCGACTGCTGAGGGTAACTGCTGAGCACTCACTTGGTGCCTCTTCTGTGCTGACAGTCATCTCTCATTCATCCTCACAGCAATTTTCTCCCACATCTCTGACACCCCTGGGACCATCCAGTACAGCCCCATCAAGGCCCCGACACCAAGAGTATTCCAGCTCTGTGGTAACCAAGACACAGCTCCAGAGACAACCCCACTCCATGGTCCTTGCATCTGACCCACCTTGGTATGTAGTGACCAACAACATGGAAAAAGCCAGAGCAGTGTCCAGCCAGCTGCTCTGCAGCCCCAGATGGCTCCTGGGCCTTGGTAAGTCATTCTCAATGAAACAGCTAGTCACTTTGAGGTCACTGGAGGAAAAATGAATGTGACATCCTGGCAATCCTGACAGACAGCACATGTCATACATCTTCTCACCCTACCTGTGAGACAGAAGCCTTCTTTTAGGGCACAAGTCCCAAACCTCAAGGGTCCTGGCCTGGTCAGGCTCATCCTGAGCTCTGGGAGAGGAGGGGCACCAAGGGTCCCCAGCGGCAGCCAGGATTACAACACAGGGGACCAAGCACTCTGTGGCCCTGGCC
>PVKV010040291.1:0-12377 GCA_004027835.1 Alouatta palliata
GTTATTTCTTGTCTTCTGCTAGCTTTTGAGATTTTTTTATCTTGCTCCTCTAGCTCTTTATTTTGATGATAGGGTGTCAATTTCAGATGTTTCCTTGCTCCTCATGTGGGCATTTATTGCCATGAATTTCCCTCTAGACACTGCTTTAAATGTGTCCCAGAGATTCTGGTACATTGTGTCTTTGTTCTCGTTGGTTTTGAAAAACATCTTTTTTTTCAGCCTTCATTTCATTGTTTATCCAGTTGACATTCAGGAGCCAGTTGTTCAGTTTCCATGAAGTTGTGCGGTTTTGAGTTAGTTTCTTAATCTTGAGTTCTAATTTGATTGCACTGTGGTCTGAAAGACGGTTTGTTATGATTTCTGTTCTTTTGCATTTGCTGTGGAGTGATTTACTTCCAATTATGCGGTCAGTTTTAGAGTAAGTGCGATGTGGTGCTGAGAAGAATGTATATTTTGTGGATTTAGGGTTGAGACTTCTGTAAATGTCTATTAAGTTCACTTTGTCCAGATCTATGTTCAAGTCCTGGATTTCCTTCTTGATTTTCTGTCTCTTTGAGTGGTCTAATACTGACAGTGGAGTGTTAAAGTCTCCCACTATTATTGTGCAGGGGTCTAAGTCTCTTCGTAGGTAATTAAGGACTTGCTTTATGTATCTGGGTGCTCCTGTAATGAGTGCATATATATTTAGAATAGTTATCTCTTCTTGTATCAATCCTTTTACCATTATATAATGCCACTCTTTGTCTGTCTCTTGATTTTTGTTGGTTTAAAGCCCATTTTATCAGAGACAAGGATTGCCACCCCTGGTTTGTTTTTTGTTTTTTTTTCTCTCTCTCTCCATTTGCTTGGTAATTCTTCCTCCATCCCTTTATTTTGAGTTTTTGTGTGTCTTAGCACATAAGATGGATCTCCTGAATACAGCACACCAATGGTTCTTGGCTTTTTATCCAATTTGCCAGTCTGTGTCTTTTGATTGGGGCATTTAGTCCATTTACATTTAATGTCAATATTGTTATGTGTGAATCTGATCCTGCCATTTGTTACTGGTTGGTTGTTTTGCCCTTTGGTTGGCATAATTTCTTCATTGGGCTTTACCATTTGGTTCTTTCATGCAGTGGCCTCTACTGGTTTTTCCTTTCTGTGTTTAGTGCTTCCTTCAGGAGCTCTTGTAGGGCAGGTCTGGTAATGATGAAATCTCTCAGCAATTGCTTGTCCATAAAGGATTTTATTTCCTTCACTTACAAAGCTTAGTTTGGATATGAAATTCTGAGGTGAAAGTTCTTTTCTTTAAGGATGTTGAATATTGGCCCCCACTCTCTTCTGGCTTGTAGGGTTTCTGTGAAGAGATCTGCTGTGAGTCTGATGGGCTTCCCTTTGGGGGTGACCTGACCTTTCTCTCTGGCTTCCCTTAGCATTTTTTCCTTCATTTGAACTCTGGTGAATGTGACAATTATGTGCCTTGGGGTTGCACTTCTAGAGGAGCATCATTGTGGTGTTCTCTGTATTTCCTGTATTTAAATGTTGGCCTGCTTTGCTAGGTTGGGGAAGTTCTCCTGGACAATATCCTGAAGTGTTTTCCAGCTTGGATTCATTCTGCCCGTCATCTTCCGGTACACTGTTCAAGGGTAGATTATGTCTTTTCACATAATCCCATATTTCTTGGAGACTTTGTTCATCTATTTTCACTCTTTTTTCTCTAATTTAGCCTTCTCATTTTATTTGAGTTGTTCTTCAATCTGTGATATCCTTTCTTCTACTTGATCTATTCAGCTGTTGAAACTTGTGTATGCTTTGTGAAGTTCTTGTGCTGTCTTTTTCAGCTCCATCAAGTTGTTTATGTTCTTCTCTAAGCTGGTTATTCTAGTTAGCATTTCATCCAACCTTTTTTCAAGGTTTTTAGTTTCTTTGCATTGGGTTAGAACATGTTCCTTTAACTCAGCGAAGTTTGTTATTACCTACCTTCTGAAGCCCGCTGCTGTCAATTCATCAAATTCATTCTCCATCCTGCTCTGTTCCCTTGCTGGTGAGAAGTTGTGATCTCGTGGTGAGGGAGAGACATTCTGGTTTTGATGGTTTCATCCTTCTTGCACTGGTTTCTTCCCATCTTGTTGGATTTATATAGCTTTGATCTCAGGTAGCTGCTTGGGGAGGCATCCTTGCCTTTGTCTGCCTGCAGAGGCACTGCTGGGCTGCCACAGATTTAGTGGAGCTGCTGCATATTTTTCCTGCATCTTATATTTACTCAGGAAAATTAGGCCAGTTTCCACAATGGCGGCTGCCCTTCCCCCCACCAAGCTCAATCATTCCTGGTCGCTCTCTAACTGATGTTCTGGGTGCAAAACTCTCAAGTGAGAGTTTTTTAGCCTGCTGGGCTTTTTGGGGTGGGGGGAGACCCATCTTGCCATATGGCCTGATTCCCTGCTTTCAGTTCCTCTTCTTTCTGGGGAGCAGGTAGCTCCATTCCCCCCCCCGCCCAGCTTTCTGGCTTACTTGGCATCAGCCAGTGCTTCTACCTACATCTTTACTGATAGCCCCGACACCAGCTGAAGTTGCTGTTCTGCCCTGTTCAGGTAGCTCACTGAGGATTTTCAGCCTGGCGAAGATCTCCTGTTCTGTAGGTTGTAGAGGGCTTGGGTGGAGTGCTGTATTTGAATGAAAGTCCCAGTAGGGGAGATCCCCCAGTCTCCAGTCAGCTGCACACACCTCCTGGGTAGGGCAGTGCCCAGCCTTGCCTCAACTGGCCTTATTTGGTTTCTACCCACTGTCCAACCAGACCAACAAAATGAACCTGGTACCTTGTTTGGGACTGTGGAGACCACTCAGCTTCTGTGTCTCTTCTCCCTGGTAGCTGCCTCTTATTCAGCCATCTTGGGACCTCCCTAAAAAGTAAATTTTTAAAAAAAATCTTTGCATGAAGCAATATTGCAAAAAGTTTGTACATAAATTATATAGAAGCCAACAGATTTTATATGTTGGCATAAGAATTACACTCCATTAATAGCTCCACTATATTGAATCTACAATCTAAAACTATGTTAAACTTCATATTTAATAATAAATTAAGTGCACAATTAACATGAAGATTGCTAGTATATTTCTGTCAAAATATTTTAACAATAATTATATAAAATTAGACTGTCATTTAACAGTCTGAAGTTTTTAACAAGTAGCAAAATATTACTCAAAGTTTCTATAAAACTGTACTCTCTCACTTAGTAGTAATTCCCATGTCATCTCACAAAATTTCAAATTACATGCCAGGCTATATCTGCATTCCTTGAAATCCATGTGCAGTGAAAAAAAAATGCTGTTTGCTTTAACAGAATATTTGGAGCCAGAGTGTTTTCTTGCAATGAAAAATAACCATTAAAGATTTTTTTACTGCTGTAGTTTATAATACAGACTCTTTTAAAGTCTTTTCTTTGAGATCACAGGAATAATTCTGTGATTTGTAAATGGGTGGGGATTCAATGCTTTTTCTTCATTAGAGAATTAACTGACAGATGGTTGTAATGCATTTGTGTGCTTTATGAAAGTATAATTTAATGTAAAAAAAGAAAAAAGGAATGAGCTTCAACTCCCGTTAGATAATTACAACTTTTATCTGCAAGACTATATTAGTTACATAACATTCTAGGGTAGAAATTTTTTTTAATGTATATGAAATTTTAATATAATAAGGGTTGCATTAGAAATCAGCAAAATGAGTAAAAAATGATATATATGCAAATATAAGGTATATAGTTAGACCCTAACTATAATGTTTACAAATAAAAATTCCAAATGGATTAAAGAGCTAAACATAAAGACAAAAAAAATTACAAAACTATCAGAAGAGAAGAAGGAATATTTCTCTATTTTATAGTAGGGAGGAACTTATTAAGCTAAAAACAATACCCAGAAGTCATAAGTGAAGAAATGTGTAAGTTGGATTTCACAAACGGTGACATAAATTTCACAAACAGTGACATAAAGTGGGAGAAGATATTTGCAGCATGTATAACTGAAAAAGGGTTAATAACCACAATATGTAAAGAGGTACTAAAAATCAGTAGGGAAAAATTCAATCAAAAATGAGAAAAATATAGACAGACAGATATAGAATAATATGAAATAAGAAATAAAATGGCCAATACTCATGTGAAAATATTCTTCATCTTATTAGCAATCAGACAGAAAGCAAACTGAAAAACAGGAATGAGATTTGTCAGTAGCTTGGCCAGTACTTTAAAGACTTCTCAGTATTAGCAAGAACCTGAGGGAACATGTACACTGTCATATATCCATTACCTGTCTCTTCCACTTTCCCCTTTGCTCACTAGATTTCTTATTTATTTATTTCTCACTTTCTTTAGCTCAGAAACCTTTCTTTAAAATGCATGGGAATATTAATAGTATGAGTGAGTCACATTCTTATAATACAAGAATTACTTTTTACTTTTGTATTAAAACTGTACAATTTAAAATAATCCATAACGATTATCACTGTGAGCCCCATTACCAGGTGTACAGCTTCTCAAGCATTTATCAATTATCAGCTTATCTCTTCGGATTTGCAATGGTTGAATAATAATATGCAGGTCAACATTATTTTTACACATGTTCCCAAAAGGACATGAAAATATTGATAATTCACATAACAAAAGCATCTGAAAAAACATTAGTCTCTTCACTAGGTGCAATTTATGAACAGATCTTAATTCACTGTACTAATTGAAAAATATTGTAAATTGTCAAAGTCTGTTGACAACTTTCAAACTTGATGTTGGCTAGTTACAACTTACTACTAATTATTATTGAGTTCACTAGAGCCTGTAACAGGAAACAAAGCCAATAAAGTTCACTATAATTGATAATTTCAAAAACACTTCCTCCTTTGCTTTCTTTCTGCTTTCCATGGAGTTGATCCATGATTGTGGAAATGGCATATAAGTAGAAAAATAGGGAATAAAAGCTCCATGTCCACAACTATGTTTTCTTTTTTTCAGTGACCTGCTTCTTTGTTCTAGTAATTTCTCCATGTCTTCTTTGAAAGATTATCCCTTTATCTTCATTCAGAAAAGAAGAGCTCAGCCTCATGACTCCTGAACATCTACTCATCTCTGTTAATAAACCCAGCCACACTATTCTAGTATATGTATCATATGTGAGTTAACCCTCCTCTCTCCTTAGCACTGATAGGATCTCATCCTGCAAGATTTCCCACCTCCCCGCTCTATTCTCATCCTTACCTGTTCCTCACTCCCCAACATTATAAACATTAGCAACCTAGCTTTAAAATAACTCAAATAATTCCACCTCAAAGGAAAAGGATTTTGAGCCATAAAGCCCTCTTTAGTTATCATTCCACTTCTTTTCCTTTAATCCTAGCACTTGGCAATTAGACCTTTGTTTACAAACAGGACGAGCATAAAATTAACTGTCTCAATGCTCAAAGGGAAAGTAATTTTTAAAAATTTTGTTTTAGCCTAACTTTACACATTTTTAGCACATATATAAATTGAAATTGAAACCATTCAAAAATTTTCTCTACAAAGCACCTAAGTGCTTTCTTAATTGTGCTACATTAGATATATCTTAAAAAAAAAGAGTAATACTTTTCTCTTAGGATTGATCATAATAAAACCTATAGATTCCTTTTTCATTGTTGTTTCTTCTTTTTCTGATAGATTTTTTCCATTGGTCCCCTCCTGTGTTTCATACAGGGTTAAAAATCATCTATGTGTTGAAATGTGAAATAGTGGCTTAACCTAAAATTTTATTATAACTATAAACCCACAGATCCCAGAAACTTCAACAAATCCCAAGGTGGATAAACAGACTGAAAACCACACCAGAATTTACATATCAACTTGCTGAAAACAAAGAGAAGTTTAAAAATTTTACATCAGGGAATCCAAGATAGCCGACTAGGAGCAGCTCTGGATTGCCACTCCCAGCAAGAGCACAGAGGGTGAGTGGATGCCACATTTCCAGATGAATCTTTATTGCCCACAGACCAGGAGATTCCCGGGTGGAGGAGCCCCACGAGTCGCCAGCGCGGCTGTTTTGGCTGGCGCCGCGGGTCTCTGCACATAATACCCACACAGGTCCAGGCACCCTTTAAGCTGGCGACTGGAGCACCTGGGAGACAGAGTCACCCATTCAACTGATATAAAGGGGACTGAAACAGGGAGCCAGGTGATCAGGCTGGGCCGGTCCCACCCCACAAGAACCAGCAATCTGTAACACTCTGGATTGGGAGTTTCACAGCAAGCACAGCTGAACCTGGGACAGCTCTGTGGGGGAGGGGCATCTGCCATTACCGAGGCAGTCCACCACTGCCAAGGTGGGCTGCCATTGCTGAGGCAGTTCTAACTATACCCCTATAAACAGGACTTCAGGAAAGTTCACACGGCAGCTGGGCGGAGCCCACAGCAGCTCAGCAAAGTCTCTACAGGCAGACAGTGACTAGGCTGCCTCCTTGCTAGGCAGAGCAGCCCTGAAAAAGGCAGCAGCATGACAGAAACTTATAAAGCCCTACCCTCCTGGGACAGAGCACCTGGGAAAAAAGAGGCAGTTATGAGTTCTACTGCAGCAGACTGAAATGTGCATGCCTAGCAGCTCTGAATGGAACAACAGAGCTCACAGCACTTAAGCTCCTATAAAGGACAGACTGTCTCCTCAAGCAGCTCCCTGATCCCCGTATATCCAAAGAGTCGGGGAGCTCAGGTTGGCATCTGGGGGGTATCCTTCTGGGACAAAAAGCAGAAGAAGAAACTGGCAGCAACCTTTACTGTTCTGCAGCCACTGCAGGTGATCCCCAGGCAAGCAGGGCCTGGAGTGGACTTCTAGCAGTCCAACAGCAGAGGGGCCTGACTGCTAGAAGGAAAACTAAGAAACAGAAAGAAATAACTTCATCATCAACAAACTGGACGTCCACTCAGAGACCCCATCTAAAACTCACAAACTAAAAAGACCACAGGTAAATAAATCCACCAAGACGGGAAGAAACCAGTACAAGAAGGATGAAAATACCCAAAATCAGAACGCCTCTCCTCCTCTGAGGGATCACAACTCCTCATCAGCAAGGGAACAAGGCTGGATGGAGAATGAGTCTGATGAATTGACAGAAACAGGCTTCAGAAGGTGAGTGATAAGAAGCTTCTCCAAGCTAAAAGAACATGTTCTAACCCAATGCAAAGAAACTAAGAACCTTGAAAAAAGGTTTGACAAAATGCTAATGAGAATAAACAGCTTAGAGAAGAATATAAATGAATTGATGGAGCTGAAAAACACAACAGGAGACCAGCATATACAAGTTTCAATAGCTGAATTGACCAAGCAGAAGAAAGGATATCAGAAGTCAGAGATCAACTCAATGAAATAAAATGAGAAGGGAAGTTTAGAAAAAAGGAGTAAAAAGAAACGAACAAACCCTCCAAGAAATATAGGACTATGTGAAAAGACCTAATCTACATTTGATAGGTGTACCTGAATGTGACAGAGAGAATGAGTCCAAGCTGGAAAATACTCTTCAGGATATTATCCAGGATAACTTCCCCCCAACCTAGCAAGGCAGGCCAATATTCAATTTCAGGAAATACAGAGAACATCATAAAGATATTCCTCAAGAAGAGCAACCCCAGGGCACATAATTGTCAAATTCATAAGGGTTGAAATGAATGAGAAAATGCTAAGGGCAGCCAGAAAGAAAGGTCGGGTTACCCACAAAGGGAAGCCCATCAGACTCACAGCAGATCTCTTAGCAGAAACCCTACAAGCCAGAAGAGAGTGGGGGCCAATATTCAACATCCTTAAAGAAAAGAACTTTCACCTCAGAATTTCATATCCAAACTAAGCTTCATAAGTAAAGGAGAAATAAAATCCTTTATGGACAAGCAATTGCTGAGAGATTTCATCACTACCAGACCTGCTTTACAAGAGGTCCTGAAAGAAGCACTAAACATAGAAAGGAACAACCAGTACCAGCCACTACAAAAACATACCAAATGGTAAAGACCATCGACACAATGAAGAAACTGCATCAACTAACGGGCAAAACAGCCAGCTAGCATCAAAATGGCAGGATCAAATTCACACATAACAATATTAACCCTAAATGTAAATGGGCTAAATGCCCCAATCAAAAAACACAAACTGGCAAATTGGATAAAAAGCAAAAAACTATCAGTGTGCTGTATCCAGGAAACCCATCTCACATGCAATGATACACAAAGGCTCAAAATAAAGGGATGGGGGAAGATTTACCAAGCAAATAGAGAGCAAAAAAAGCAGGAGTTGCAATCCTAGTCTCTGATAAAATAGACTTTAAACCAACAAAGATCAAAAGAGACAAAGGACGTTACATAATGGTAAAAGGATCAATGCAACAAAAAGAGCTAATGATGCTAAATATATAGGCAACCAATACAGGAGCACCCAGATACATAAAGCAAGTTCTTAATCACTTACAAAGAAATATAGACTCCCACACAATAATTGTGGGAGACTTTAACAATCTACTATCAGTATTAGACAGATCAACAAGACAGAAAATTAACAAGGATATCCAGGACTTGAACTCAGATCTGGACCAAGCAAACCTAATAGACATTTACAGAACTCTCCACTCCAAATCCACAGAATATATATTTTTGTCAGCACCACATCACATCTACTCTAAAATTGACCACATAATTGGAAGTAAATCACTCCTCAGCAAAAGCAAAAGAATGAAAATCTTAACAGTCTCTCAGACCACAGTGCGATCAAGTTAGAACTCAGAATTCAGAAACTAACTCACAACCACTCGGCTTCATGGAAACTGAACAACTGGCTCTTGAACGTTGACTGGATAAACAATGAAATGAAGGCAGAAATAAAGGTGTTCTTCAAAATCAACAAGAACGAAGACACAACATACCAGAATCTCTGGGACACCTTTAAAGCAGTGTCTAGAGGAAAATAGCAATAAATGCCCACATGGGAAGCAAGGAAAGACCTAAAATCAACACCCTATCATCAAAATTGAAAGAGCTAGAGGAGAAAGATAAAAAAAACTCAAAAGCTAGCAGAAGACAAGAAATAACTAAGATCGGAGCAGAACTGGAGGAGATAGAGACACAGAAAACCCTTTGAAAAATCAATAAATCCAAGAGCTGGCTTTTTGAAAAGATCAACAAAATAGACAGACCACTAGCCAGATTAATAAAAAAAAGATAAAGGGGATATCACCGCAGATTCCACAGAAATATAAGCCACCATCAGAGATTATTACAAACAACTCTATGCACATAAACCAGTAAACCTGGAAGAAATGGATAAATTGCTGGACACTTGCATCCTCCCAAGCCTAAACCAGGAAGAAGTCAAAACCCTGAATAGACCGATAACAAGGTCTGAAGTTGAGGCAGCAATTAAGAGCCTACCACCCAAAAAAAAGCCCAGGTCCAGATGGGTTCACAGCCAAATTCTACCAGACATACAAAGAGGAGCTGGTACCATTCCTTCTGAAACTATTCCAAATGATACAAAAAAGAGGGAATCCTTCCCAAATCATTTTATGAGACCAACATCATCCTGATACCAAAACCTGGCAGAGACTCAACAAAGAAAACAAAACTTTAGGCCAATATCCATGATGAACATTAGATGCAAAAATCTTCAATAAAATACTGGCAAACTGATTGCAACAGCACATCAAAAAGCTTATCCACCATGATCAAGTAGGCTTCATCCCAGGGATGCAAGACTGGTTCAACATATGCAAGTCTATAAACGTAATTCAGCACATAAACAGAACCAAAGACAAAAACCATGGTTATCTCAATAGATGTAGAGAAGGCCTTGGACAAAATTCCACAGCCCTTTATGCTGAAAACTCTCAATAAACTAGGTATTGATGGAATGTATCTCAAAATAATAAAAGCTATTTACAACAAACCCACAGCCAATATCATACTGAATGGGCAAAAACTGAAAGCATTCCCTTTGAAATGTGTCACAAGACACGGTTGCCCTCTCTCACCATTTCCTATTCAATATAGTACTAGAAGTTCTAGCCAGAGCAATCAGGCAAGAAAAAGAAATAAAAGGTATTCAATTAGGAGAGGAGGAAGTCAAATTGTCTCTATTTGCAGACAACATGATTGTATATTTAGAAGACCCCATTGGCTCAGCCCAAAATCTCCTTAAACTGATAAGCAGCTTCAGCAAAGTCTCAGGATACAAAATCAATGTGCAAAAATCATAAGCATTCGTATACACCAATATCAGACTTAAAGAGAGCCAAATCAAGAACAAACTGCCATTCACAATTTCTACAAAGAGAATAAAATATGTAGGAATACAACTAACAAAGGATGTAAAGGATCTCTTCAAGGAGAACTACAAACCACTGCTCAATGAAATAAAATGGGACACAAACAGATGGAGAAACATTCCATTCTCATGGTTAGGAAGAAACAATATTGTGAAAATGGCCATACTGCCCAAAATAATTTACAGATTCAGCACTATCCCCATCAAGCTACCAATGACCTTCTTCACAGAACTGGAAAAAAACACCTTAAACTTCATATGGAACCAAAAGAGAGCCCGCACAGCCAAGTCAATTCTAAGCAAAATGAACAAAGCTGGAGGCATCACACTACCTGACTTCAAACAATACTACAAGTCTACTGTAATCAAAACAGCATGGTACTGGTACCAAAACAGAGATATAGACCAATGGAAGAGAACAGAGCCCTCGGAGGCAACTCCACACATCTACAACCATCTGATCTTTGACAAACCTGACAAAAACAAGCAATGGTGAAAGAAGTCCCTGTTTAAAAAATGGTGGCGGGAAAACTGGCTTGCCATGTGCAGAAAGCAGAAACTGGACCCCTTCCTGACATCTTACACTAAAATTAACTCCAGATGGATTAAAGACTTAAACATAAGACCTAATACCATAAAAACCCTAGAAGAAAATCTAGGCAAAACCATTCAGAACATAAGCATAGGCAAGGACTTCATGATTAAAACACCAAAAGCATCGGCAACAAAAGCCAAAATAGACAAATGGGACCTAATCCAACTCCACAGCTTCTGCACAGCAAAAGAAACAATCATTAGAGTGAATTGGCAACCAACAGAATGGGAAAAAAATTTTGCAATCTACCCATTGACAAAGGGCTAATATCCAGAATCTACAAAGAACTAAAACAGATTTACAAGAAAAAAACAAACCCATTCAAAAGTAGGCAAAGGATATGAACAGACACTTTACAAAAGAAGACATATATGAGGCCACCAAACATATGAAAAAATGCACATCATCACTGGTCATTAGAGAAATGCAAATCAAAACTACATTGAGATAACACCTCACGCCAGTTAGAATGGCGATCATTAAAAAATCTGGGGACAACAGATGCTGGAGAGGATGTGAAGAAATAGGAACACTTTTACACTGTTGGTGGGAGTGTAAATTAGTTCAACCATTGTGGAAGACAGTGTGGCGATTCCTCAAGTACCTAGAAATAGAAATTCCATTAGACCCAGCAATCCCATTACGGGGTATATATCCAAAGGATTATAAATCATTTAATTATAAGGACACATGCACACGAATGTTCATTGTGGCACTGTTTACAATAGCAAAGACTTGGAACCAACCCAAATGCCCATCGATGATAGACTGGACAGGGAAAATGTGGCACATATACACCATGGAATATTATGCAGCCATAATAAATGATGAGTTCGTGTCCTTTGTAGGGACATGGATGAACCTGGAAACCATCATTCTCAGCAAACTGACACAAGAATGGAAAACCAAACACCACATGTTCTCACTCATAAGTGGATATTGAAAAATGAGAACACATGGACACAGGGAGGGGAGCATCACACACTGAGGTCTGTGGGGAGTTGGAGAGGGCTAGCATGGGGAGAAATGCCAGATAAGGTGATGGTGAGGAAGGCAGCAAACCACACTGCCATGTATGTAGCTATACAGCAATCTCGCATGCTCTTCATATGTACCTCAAAACCTAAAATGCAATAAAATATATGTTTAAAAAAAATAAAAAATAAAAAAAAAATTTACATCAGCCAGAAAAAAAAATGTGCAGGGGACTAAATTCAAAAGAATATTTAAAGCACTTTAAAAGTTTATTTAAAGAAAATAAAATCACTGAAAACTAGAATTCTGTATTACATTTTACATTACAAACAATGGTGAATTTGTAAGTAGCAGTACACAAGACATTACAGAATATTATTTGGGCCAACTCAAAACAATAAAAAGATTATTTTTAAACTATGCTCTACATTAAAAGGATTAACAATGTACAAATAATAAATCTATGGATAAAATTATGAGATTTTTTCTTATTTTCTTTTTTTTT
>PVKV010040292.1:0-12382 GCA_004027835.1 Alouatta palliata
CCATATGTGAAAAAGCCATAGTTAACATCATACCGAATGAAAAAAATTGAAGGCATTTTCACTAATATCTGGAACAAGATAAGGATGCCTACTTTTACCACTTCTTTTCAAAATAGTACTGGCAGTTCTAACCAGAGCAGTTAGGCAAGGTAAAGAAATGACATCGCTTTCCTTTGCCAAGATGGCAGTGGGAGGCAGTGGCGGTGGTGGGAAGCACAGCTGGAAAAGCGATGCCGATTCTGGCTTCCCGGCGCTGCGGTCCACTTCAGTGGATCCGGCGCTGAGGCGGCAGCGGGGAGGCCCAAGAAACAAGAAGCGGGGCTGGCGGCGACTGACTCGGGAGCCGCCGGGGCTGGAGGTTGACCAGTTCCTGGAAGACGTGCGGCCGCAGGAGCGCACGAGCAGTGGCTTGTCAGAGGCCCCAAATGAACAAGTCTTCTTCGTGGACACAGGCTCCAAGGAAACAGGGCTGACTAAGAAGAGAACCAAAGTCCAGAAGAAACCCCTTCGGGCTGATCTCATCCTCGAGAACACATCCAAAGTCCCTGCCCCCAAAAATGTCCTTGCGCACCAGGTCCCCAACGCCAAGAAGCTCAGGCGAAAGGAGCAGCTATGGGAGAATCTGGCCAAGCCGGGCGAGCTGCCCCGGGAGGTGCGCAGGGCCCAGGCCCGACTCCTCAACCCTCCCGCAGCCAAGGCCAAGCCCAGGCCCCAGGATACCGTGGAGCGGCCCTTCTACGACCTCTGGGCCCCAGACAAGCCCTTGGACAGGCCGCTGGTTGGCCAGGATGAGATTTTCCTGGAGGAGACCAAGAAGAAGGGAGTGAAGCGGCCACCACGCCTGCACATCAAGCCGTCCCAGGCCTCCGCCTTGGAGGTGGTGCCTGCCGGAGCTTCCCACAACCCGTCCTTTGAAGACCACCAGACCCCGCTCTCAGCGGCCCGTGCGGTGGAGTTGCAGCGGCAGAAGGAGGCGGAGAAGCTGGAGCGGCAGCTGGCCCTGCCCGCCACGGAGCAGGCTGCTACCCAGGAGTCCACGTTCCAGGAGCTGTGTGAGGGGCTGCTGGAGGAGTCGGATGGTGAAGGGGAGCTGGACCAGCGCGAGGATCCGGAGGCTGGGGATGCTGAGGTCTGTCCCACGCCCGCCCGCCTAGGCGCCACGGAGAAGACGGAGCAGCAGCGGTGGCGGGGAAAGGCTGCGCGCAGGCTGCGGGCACAGCAGGCGGCATTGCGGGCCGCCCGGCTCCGGCACCAGGAGCTGTTCCGGTTGGGCGGGATCAAGGCACAGGTGGCCCTGAGGCTGGCGAAGCTGGCACGGCGGCGGAGGCAGCGGCAGGCGCGGCGGGAGGCTGAGGCCGACAAGCCCCGAAGGCTGCGGCGTCTCAAGTACCAGGCACCCGACATTGACGTGCAGCTCAGCTGGGCACAGTGGCTCATGCCTGTAATCCCAGCACTTTGGGAGGCTGAAGCGGGTAGATCACTTGAGGCCAGCCTGGGCAACATAGCCAGACCATGTCTCTACCAAAAATTAGCCAGGTGTGGTGGTACACACCTATGGTCCCAGCTACTGGGAGAGCTACTGAGGTGGGAGATCACTGAGCCTGGGAGGCAGAGGCTGCAGTGAGCCATGATTGTGCCGCTGCACTCCAGCCTGGGTGACAGAAGGAGACCTGTATCAAAAACCTAAGTAACAAAGGTGAGTAAACTGAGGCACAAAATGACGTCATTTCCCCCGTTCCATGCCTGGTTTTAAAATCTTTGTTCTACAAGAAACGAGGAACTTAAAAAGAAAGAAAGAAAGAAAGAAAGAACATCTAAATTGAAAGAGATGAGCTCAATTTAGCCTGTACACAGACAACATGACCAAATATTAAAAAAAAAACCCTAGACTTCACCAAAAATTCTGTTATAAATGATAAAGCCAGGAAATTTGCAGAATACAAATTCAACATATAAAATTTAGTAGAATTTATGTATGCCAGCTATGAACAATATGAAATAGAAGTCAAGAAAATCATCTCATTTACAACAGCTACAAAAATAAAAGTAAAATATCTAAGAGTAAATTTGACCCAAGAGAGAAAATACTCTATGATAAAATCTAGGAAATATTGAGAAATAAACTGAAGAGGTCACAAACAAATGGAAGTGCGTCTCATGCTCATGAATTACAAAAATCAATATTATTAAAATGACATACTACTGAAAGCAATCTATAGATTGAATGTAATCACTATCAATATGCCAGTGACATTCATCATAGAAAAGGAATATCAGTCATTAAATGTATGGAGCCACAAAAAAAAAAAAAAAACCTGAATAACCAAAGCAATACTGTGGAAAAAAAACGTTGAAAGCATCACACTACTGACTCAACATATAGTACAAAGCTATAGTATCCAAAACAGCATTGAACTTATATAAAAACAAACCATCTAATAGGACAGGATAAAGAACCCAGAAGTAAATGTACATATGTAAAGTTAACTGATTTTCTACAAAGACACTAAGAACATACATTAGTGAAAGAACACCTTCTTTAATAAATTGTTGTGGGAAAACTGGATATTCATATGCAAAAGAATGAAACTAGACCCCTATCTCTCACCACATATAAAAAATAGCTCACAATGGATTGAATACTTAAATAGACCTGAAACTATAAAACTGCTAGAAGAAATATAGCAAAAATGCTTCGGGATATTAGCAAAGATTTTATGGGTAAGACTTCAAAATCACAGGTAACCAAAACAAACATTAACAAATGGTACTATTTAGATGAAAAATCTTCTCCACAGGAAAGGAAGCAATCAACAGAGTAAAAGGACACCTGCAGAATGAAAGAAAATATTTGCAAACTAGTCATTTGAAAAGAGACTAGTATCCAGAATATATAAGGTACTCAAACAAACAAAAAGCAAAAATAAACAATTGCACTAAAAAGTGGAAAAAGGATCTAAACAGATATTTCTTTAAAAAAAAACAAAAGATGTACACATGGCCAATAGGTATATACAAAAATGCTCAACAAAAGAAATCATCATGGAAATGTATATCAGAACCACAATGAGGTATCATCTCACCCCAGTTAGAATGACTATTATGAAAAAGGCAAAGTACAACAAATACTGGAAAGATGTGGATGCAGAGAAATGTGTTGTTGTTGGGAATGTAAACCAATACAGATATCATGAAAAACAGTACAGAGATTTCTCAGTAAAACCTAAAAATAGAACCACCATACCAACGAGCAATTCCACTACTCAATATTTATCCAAGAGAAACAAAATCAGTATATCCTTGTGCTTATTGCAGCACTATTCACAGTAGCCAGATATGGAATCAGCAAGTGTTCATCAACAGATGAATGCATAAAGAAAATATGGTGTATATAAAGAGCAGAATACTACTCAGCCATTAAGAATAATAAAATCCTACAATTTGCAGCAATTTGTATGGAACAAGAGGAGATTGTGTTAAGTGAAATAAGCCAGGCACAGAAGGACAAATATTACATGTTTTCACTCCTTTGTGGGAGCTTAAAAATTGATTTCATGGAGATAAAGAGTAGAATGATGGGAAGGGAGGGGTGGGAAGATGAAGAGAGATGAAGAGAGATGGGTTAATGGGTATGAACATAAACTTAGAAGAAAAAGTCCTAGTGGCTGATAGCACAGTAGGGTGACTACAGTTAACACTTATTTAAAGTACATTTCAAAATAGTTAGAAGGGAAGATTTTAAATGTCCCCAATACAAAGAAATCAGACATGTTCAAGGTAATGAATATCTAAATAACCTGATTTGATCATTACACATTATATGCATGTATCAAAATATCACTTATACACCATAATGTACAATTATTACACTAAAAAGAAAAGTGAAAAAACAAAAAAAAACTACAAAAGGGACAGATGAGAAGGGAAGAGTGATACAATTGCTGTATATACGTATGTTTTAGAAACCTGGTAGAGTTGGGTTTACAAGGTAGGAGAATAAGAAAGGAACAGTACTATGGAAGAAGCATAGATAGAAATTTCGTAAAGCTGCCAGATGTTCAGTATTGGCAAATAAGGTAGAAAGAGCTAGAAGTAAAAGAGTAAAGATTCAGAGTTTCAAGAAATTGTTTAAAATTAAAAAGCATTCATTAGGGAAATGCAAATTATTTAGTTATATGGTGCTTTAAACATTTTATTTTACTAGTAATTCATGTATTTTTCCACAAACAATGTTTAATAATGTTTAATGTATAATAATAACAAAAATGTGTATTTATTCTATCATCCTCAGGAAGAGGAAGTAAAAGTATAGCTTCTGTTAACTTAAAGTATCAGAAGGCTCAGACCAGAATAACTTATTAAAGATTAATTTTAATGTTTACATTAATGTTCATTTTTCATATTGGGCCTTGAATAAAAGTGTTAAAGTCAAAAATCAACTCTGCCTTGAATTGTGTTATAAAATATTTCATTACATTGTGTGTGTCAGTATCTTCAAGATGATGAAAATATAGCACTCAACTGAAATATTTAGGCCATATAGGAGATTAATAATTTTTTTCTTAAAATCACATATGCTGCTTAGTAAACTCTTCATTTTTCAATCAAGTCTTGTAGTTATTTGTAACGGAATCCCATAGCCATAGAAATATATTTCTGTGTCCTACAACAATAATAAAATTCAAAAACTAATTTATTTCTCTTTCCCCTTTAGGTAGAACTATTTTATTTGTAAAAATGTGGTTGTCACGACTCGAAAAATTACATTTTACTGCAAGAAAAAAAAAGCCAGATTCGATCCAATAACCGTATCTTGCTCTGCCAAATGTTAGTACCAGAACTTCTGAAACAAACAAACCTGTGTCTATGTTCATCAGGTCCATGGATCAGGAAGACTCCAGGGTTTTTAGCCCCTTTACCGGCATCTACATGTGGAATTAACACATCTTCTAAACCCAAATCAAAGCGTTTGTGTTTTGAAGAGTCTGGAAGGAAAAAGAATGCCCCAAAACACAGGGTGATGAAGGCACTAAGAATAAGGAGAAGAATAAACTTCTCAGAAAGTCTCAAGGTAGCCCTGTGATGTGGGAAGGAGGGCGGCCCCAGGTTCAGAGGTGGTATCCGACGTCCAGAGAGGGGCAGCAGGGCTGGGGTAGTCATCGTTTACGCTCTTGGACAGAATACTTTAGAAAGTTCTCATCTTATACCAAATGTACAATACATTGAACTGTCTTCAAAATCTTGGCAGAAATGGGAAAACTCAATTTCGCTCCTCTTAAAGGACTGTTGTGCTTTTTAAGAGGGCACCTCTTTCACGCCCATTTCCACTCAGAAACCTGTGTGACCTCCCCTAAAACATCACAAGTTTATGTCCGGCGATATCCTCTTTAACATGTGTACTTCATCGGGTTATTACAAGCCTCCTCTTCTTTCCTAGGGGTAGATCAGGCAAGCCACACTGCAGAAAAGCTGCAAGGTGGGTTCTTCCACTCCTGCACCTCAGTGAGATGCTCAAATGTAGTCTTCCGCCCCGAAAGGGAGCCTCGCGACATCCGAGGAATTGTAGCAGGTTCACTCGATCTCCTTCGACGCTTCTATTCCAGAATCTCTTAACCTCCGCGGTGGGAAAAAAAGGGTCTCCTACGGACCCCTGCACACAGGGAGGAAGGTCTCCCACCTCGCCGGGAAGCGGAGGCAGCAGCGCTGGGCGGAGCAGCAGGAAGGAGTTCTCGGCCGCCTGCCCTTCCCCGCGCTGCCCAGCAGGAGCCCGGCGCCCGGCTGAGCTCCGACGCTGCCCACTCGACGGCTGGCGCGAAGGGGAATCGCCTCTGGAATACCCGAGCCCGGCCAGCCACCGCGGCCGCCGCCGCTGTTGCTACCGCACGGGTCTGTCAGGGAGCGGAACTTCCTCCTCCGGTGGCCACTGAGAAGCCCCGGCGTGTACGGCGGGAAGGGGACGCGGCGACCGCCCCCGCCCAGCTCCTCCTCCTCCTCCTCTCCGTGGCGGGTTGTGAACCCCGGCGCCTGCTCCCCGAGCTAGGCCACCGGCCGTCGCAGTGGCCGAACCCCGCGCATCCGCGGCATGGGAAGAAACCGAGCCGCGGCCCACGCTCCGAGAGCCCGGGGCAGGCGCCGGCTCATTCGTCGTTCAGCCCTGGGACGGCGGGAGGCCCGGGGCGCGCGGGAGCCGCCGCGCCTCGGGCGGGCAGAGGTCGGCCGTGTCTCCTTTCTGCCCGGCCGCGGGGACCTCCGCCCCGCCTCCGGTGGCTCGCAGCTGCTAGCTCTGGCGGCGGCTGCAGGAGAGGCAGCGCGCCCACGCCGCACGGGGCTGCGGCCTGCTCCTCGTCTCCTGCCTCCCCAGGCCTGGTGAGCGCAGCGGCTGCTGGGCCCGCACCCGTTGGGTGCACGCCGGAGAGGAACGGGAGGGCTGGGGCGATGGGGCGCGGGCCGGCCTACCCTCCCCGACTCGCGAGTGGGCTTCCCCGGGCGGTGGAGTATGAGGTGCGCGCGCACGCTCCCGGCCCCGCCGCCGCCGCCGCCGCCGCCCCTCCCCTGCCCCGCCCGGCCGCCCGGCCCGCGCTCCGGCCTCGTGCCGCTGCCGATCCAGCAGACCGAAAGCGTCCCGCTGCTGCCACCGTCTGAGCGCGAGAGAAGAGGACGTCACGGATCTGCGCTGCCCCGAGAACTTCAGCGGTGCCCAGGGCCTTGCCACCACCAGTTCGTGGGGTTGACCCGGTGTTTGGACGAGAGGGATCGAGGGCTTGGGTCGCGAAGGTTTCGCTGAAATTAAGGGTCACTGGAGTTAACGGCTTCTAATGGCTTAGGTTAACGTTTAGTGTGGCTCTGTGGAAGTCTTGTCTTCAGTTATAGACCATCAGGCCCGAGGATTCAGCAACAGGATCTCAAACTTCCGTGCAGCCCATGCTCACATTGTTGGGCGCCCGAGGTTCCATTAATGGAGAGAGAGAGAAACATGTGCCCGGTTCCGTGTTAAAAGGGTGACCCTGCTCCTTAAACTGGGCTTTTTTTCGGAGGAATCTAGGTACCCCCGATATGACAGACGCCTCCTCATGGTTCAGTGTTTGGGGCACGTTCTGTCATCTTCACACTCCTCACCACCACCCCTCCCATAAAAGAGGTAATAGGGACGAATAAGGAGGTGCTGAAACCCCAAAACACAACAATATTGTTTACATTCACGCTTCAAAACAATCTGAATCAATTCTGTTCTCCGTAGTATTTAGAAGAGCAAACAATTTCCTTGCAAGGTAGGTAGACTCTTGCATCTTATTCACTTGCAGATTGTTTTTGTTCTAATATTGTCATTTCCTGTACACATCTTACTGGTGACTGGGAATTGGAGAGGAGGCCCTTAAATGTCAGGAGAGTAAAAGTCAGCCTTTGCTTAAAAATCAGGCAAAAAAGTCTCAGGTTCATTGGTACAATTCATAACTATATTCCCGTCTCGCAGTCTGCACTATTTCTAGAAGCTCTGCATATCTAACTGCCCACCATATGACAAAAGAAGTCATTGTCGCTGACCCTGCTTCACCAAATAAAAAGTAAAAGTGTTGAGGGTCACCTCTCACCAGTTCACCAAGGGAGACTGGTAAGCAAGAAGTGTCCAGTCCCTATTGAGATTTGTGTTGGACCGTTGTGAAGAGTAGATGTAAGAAACTTTCTGCCTTCCCAATGTGTCTTTATAAAATGTGCCAAATTTAAGAATAAGTCTCTAATGTTGAGACTCTATAAGCCAAAGAAAAAAGAACACACTGTTTTCCTACTGTTGAGGTCATTCAGGGGAAATAAATATTGAACTCTGAATGAAATAGCAAGTTATTATAAATCTTTAATAGTAAATATAACCTAGGTTGACACCAAACTTAGCCACAAGAGATGTCAATCATGAAACCTGACATAACCTAGTTGGCAAGTATGACTTAAGCAAGTAAGACCTCATGGCTGATGGAGAAGCCGCCTTTTTCTTTGCTTGTCTGTTCTGCAAAATTCATTTTTCCTTCATGAGAGTAAAAATTTAAATTAGGGGTTATTGCAGATGTCCAAATGCAGTCTGCAGTTTTAAAGTCGTTGATGATAACCATCAGTTATTACTCCTAGACCAGCGACCAAAATATTGTATACACAGTATTACAAATCCTTCTCAAGACAAGTCTGAGTTTTTAAAGAATCATATTGTTTTAAAAAAGCAAGTTGCAGATGTATTCATTAATTGTGATTACATGCACTTAAAAACAAAAAAAGACGGAATATTTGAAAAAGATTGCAACTGATCTGTTAAGATATTGGTATTACGTATGATTTTCTCCATTGTGTACTGTTGTATTATGTTTACAATTAAATAAATGTTATAAAGGAACTGGTACCTGGAAAAAAAATGTGGTTGTCAACATTTATATTAAATGTGAATTGATAACTGGCTAAACCTTAAGATGAAACAGAGGAAGTTAAAGTAAAATTTGGAGTCTAACTTCTTATCAAATACACACACAGACAAACACATGCACATGCGCGCACACACACACACACACACACACACACAAAGTTTTCCCAAGTAAATACAAATTCAATTATTGAGAGTTTTCCTGTGATATGCCTGCTCTTTAATATAGATTTTTTGTTGTTGTCTAAATAATAAAGCAGGATTTAAAAGCAAAACTGGCTGTTAAGTCATTGTACTGCATTTAAATTCTATCTATAACAACACTGACTCTTTTTTACTCATTATTTAAAATATTGTCCTCACATTCTTAACCCAAACAGCTGAATAAGTTTTGCTCATAAAACTAAAATATACAATGGTCTAGGTACAGTGGACAGTATTTAACTTAATAAAGTTTATTATTCTAATTTTATAAATGAATAAACAGAGTTAAAGTGTACTGAATAAATTGTAAAACATACACAATTAGTAAATAATAAAATCAGCAGGTGAGATCAGATCTCCTTTATTGTATCTTGATGCACTAGAAACTGTTTTCTATATTTGTTTTACAACAGATTGTACTTAACTAGATGGCAAGCTGAGGGTCCTTATTCACATTTTTCCACCTCTGAAGTGAGTAGGCAAAAGAGATAAGTCTCATTTGGGTACAATTGCATAGTTCTTTCAAAGTTATTTCAAAATTACAAGAAGTTCTCTCAAAATTATAGTTTTTGATTAACTATAAGATTTAGATTTCTAGCTACTTTGACAGATAAGAGTTAGGGAGGATTTCCTCTTTTTGTATTGTTTGGAATAGTTTCAGAAGGAATAGTACCAGCTCCTCTTTGTACCTCTGGAAGAATTTGGCTGTGAACTCTTCTGGTCCTAGACTTTTTTTGGTTGGTGGGCTATTAATTGCTGCCTCAACTTCAGACTTTGTTATTGGTCGATTCAGGGATTCAGCTTCTTCCCGGTTTAGTCTCAGGAGGGTGGAAGTGTCCAGGAATTTATCTCTTTCTTCCAGATTTACTGGTTTATGTGCATAGAGGTGTTTGTAGAACCACATTAGACAGTGTCATAATTGTTTCTTACTATCCAACGTAATTCACAAATCTGAAAAGGACAAGGAAACACTGCTGTTTTGCTATGGTTGAAATGTTTCTGGGTCCCCTAAGTATATGTGCTAAATGATGATAATATTAGTCGGGCAAACTTTTGTCTACACCTAAGAATGTTTTAAATTTTCACTGCATCTTAAGGGTATTTTCACTGCATATAGAAATCTAGGTTGACACTTCTTTTCTTACAACTCTTGAAAAATATCATGCAACTTCCTTTTGGCCTTCATGATTTATAACGGGGTCTCTGCTGTATACTTGTGAAAGTTGCAGGTTAAGCTTTCTACTGAATCTGTGCTGTCCTGGGTGGATGTAGAGTCACACTTCTTACTGTAGTGTTTGGTTGCAGTAGAATGGTTATTATCTAAAAGTTTTCTGTACTGCTGGACGATCTTTGTCCTGAACCTTCATCTAGACAGAGCAGGCTTTTATTGGAACATTTTCTTCTGCACCTGTTTGTGTTTCGAGGACGCCAACTGCTTCAGCAATAAGTCTGGATACGTAAAGAAAAAAGAAAACTGAGAGGAACAGCTATTACATTATTTCAAGGATGCCAATATTCTTAGGTGGTCAGTCTTCTTACTAACTTTCAGGTTTTTCTTATGCTTTATTTATATACAATTTTCAGGGATTTTATTTAGACTTAGCAGGATGAATAAGGTTGAAAGTCTGTCTATCTTCCCAGAAACAGAGGTCTTAGCTCTGCTTTTGTTTTAACAATAAAGTGAGAGTAAGGATATGTACAGTGTGGATCAGTGGGTGTTGGTGAAAATTCTGTTCCAGGAAGGTAAATGGAAAACAATGTCTCTTGAATGCTTTATTTTTAGAGATGATCAGAGAGTCCATGTCATAACGTGGCTCTTAGAGATACAGTTAGCAGTTAAGATAATCTGTGTGATAGCAGGCCCATTTGAGACATTGACTACTAGTTCATATCAGAACAAACTTATTTCAAGAAACATCAAAGAGTTCAAGAATGAAGCCACATGCTGTTTACCCTTCTTCCAAAGGGGTGGTCATTATCCTTATCAGTAGGTGGTTCTTGAAGCACAGTAAAAAGAACTCGGGCAAGAAGAGGCAGAGAGCAAGAAAAAATTCTTGTTACAAAAATTATAGGAAGCTCTTCTATTTTTTTTGATCCTTATGTTGACGCAGAAACATAATTTGTCAATACCTTATTCACTGATTTAGTTTCCTAGAGAAGATAAACTTGGGGGTAGACAGGGACAAAATGGTGCTGAGATTCATAGGGCAATATTTACTAGTTCTTTTTGAAGAGGAGAAGGTGCATTTGGAGTTGAAGAACCAAACTTTGCAAAAGCCAAAGAGATGCTGTCAGTGCCTAACTCTACACGGGCCTTCAAAAGCACAGTGATGGCGCATTTCACTGAAAGTTTGCAGTGACTCACACTCTCAGGCAGTTGAAATGATGCAGCTCAGGCCTCAGCTAAGACAACACGGGACTGCGGGTAGTAGCGACATGATTTAACTAAGAGGACTCAATCTCAGTGCCTTGGCATTAAAAATATAAATAGTAATGGGATTGCTGGGTCAAACGGTATTTCTATTTCTAGATCCTTGAGGAATCGCCACACTGTCTTCCACAATGGTTGAACTAATTTACACTCCCACAGTGTAAGAGTGTTCCTATTTCTCCACATCCTCTCCAGCATTTGTTGTCTCCAGATTTTTGAATGATCGCCATTCTAACTGGTGTGAGATGGTATCTCAATGTGGTTTTGATTTGCATATGAGGGGCTAGAGGAGGGATAGCAAGGATTTGGGGGAGAGTGGGGGGATAGCATTAGGAGAAATACCTAATGTAGATGATGGGGTGATGGATGCAGCAAACCACCATGGCACGTGTACACCCTATGTAACAAACCTGCACATTCTGCACATGTACCCCGGAACTTAAAGTATAATAATAATAATAATAATATAGTAAGAGGTGAATAAATAAATAAATAGCTCTTACCATCTGAGCTGGAGTGGAGGGTTTGTAAAGAAAATAACTTAGAAATAAATAAGAGGTCTTTTTGAAGTCACCTATCCTTGAATATCCAAACGAAATGGTCTGTCTCCTAAATTATTGTGGAAGATCAACTGATTCAATTTCATTGTAACCTGATGCTATACTGCTTACCGCACTGCTCACTGCAGGTTACAGTTCTTAGCCATTCTTCTAAGTTCCAAGGCCAGTAAGAAAGAGATATATGTGTATATGTGTATATATATAGAGAGAGAGGGAGAGCACAACTTAAAATAAACAAGTAAACAAAACTCTATATTAATCTGCTAAATGTATCAACAAATTGACAGTCCAATCCATGCTCAAAGAATAAAATTTAATGTCCTTGAAGAGATCTTGCTGGACATTTACATTTAATGCTCCTAACTATGCTACAACTTATATCAATTGTTTTAGACAATGGGATTTCAGTCATATCCAAGATTTTCTGAAGCATAGCCTTTTATACAATAAGCCCTAATGTGGTTTTCTTAACATATACTAAAAAATGGAGGCGAGAAATCTTTCATTTTAATTTGTCTTTCATTTATGTCTCGTTTCTGGCCTGGCTTTCCTCGGGGTCTTTGAAATGACCTGACATTTCCCTCACTGATTGCCTCTGGCATTTCCTACCTCTGAAGTAGACAAGAGAGTATGCCCTGAAGATCTGCTAAGGGCTTCTAGAGAATCCAGAAGGGAAAGGCCACATGTGCATATGGGTTCCTTGAGAACTCATCCCCCGCTAGCCCTATGCATGTGGAATGGTCACCAGGCCACAGGACCCTGGTGACGGCTGTCCCCTCTCACCCC
>PVKV010040293.1:0-12375 GCA_004027835.1 Alouatta palliata
ATTCCTGGACACTCCCAAGCCTAAACCAGGAAGAAGTCGAAACCCTGAATAGACCAATAACAAGGTCTGAAGTTGAGGCAGCAATTAACAGCCTACCACCCAAAAAAAGCCCAGGTCCAGATGGGTTCACAGCCGAATTCTACCAGACATACAAAGAGGAGCTGGTACCATTCCTTCTGAAACTATTCCAAACAATCCAAAAAGAAGGAGTCCTTCCCAAATCATTTTATGAGACCAACATCATCCTGATACCAAAATCCGGCAAAGACTCAGCAAGAAAAGAAAACTTCAGGCCAATGTCCACGATGAACATAGATGCAAAAATCTTCAATAAAATACTGGCAAACCGATTGCAACAGCACATCAAAAAGCTTATCCACCATGATCAAGTAGGCTTCATCCCGGGGATGCAAGGCTGGTTCAACATATGCAAGTCTATAAATGTAATTCACCACATAAACAGAACCAAATACAAAAATCACATGATTATCTCAATTGATGCAGAGAAGGCCTTTGACAAAATTCAACAGCCCTTTATGCTAAAAACCCTCAATAAACTAGGTTTTGATGGAAAGTATCTCAAAACAATAAAAGCTATTTATGATAAACCAACAGCCAATATCATACTGAATGGGCAAAAACTGGAAGCATTCCCTTTGAAATCTGAAAGATAAGGATGCCCTCTTTCACCACTCCTATTCAATATAATACTGGAAGTTCTAGCCAGAGCAATCAGGCAAGGAAAAGAAATAAAGGGTATTCAAATAGGAAAGGAGGAAATCAAATTGTCTCTATTTGCAGACGACATGATTGTATATCTAGAAGGCCCCATTGTCTCAGCCCAAAATCTCCTGAAACTGATAAGCAACTTCAGCAAAGTCTCAGGATACAAAATCAATGTGCAAAAATCACAAGCATTCCTATACACCAATAACAGACTTAAAGAGAGCCAAATCAAGAACGAACTGCCATTCACAATTGCTACAAAGAGAATAAAGTACCTAGGAATACAACTAACAAGGAAAATAAAGGACCTCTTCAAGAAGAACTACAAACCACTGCTCAACGAAATAAAAGCGGACACAAACAGATAGAGAAACATTCCATGCTCATGGTTAGGAAGAATCAATATTGTGAAAATGGCCATACTGCCCAAAGTAATTTACAGATTCAATGCTATCCCCATCAAGCTACCAATGACCTTCTTCACAGAACTGGAAGAAGTTAAACTTTATACCGAACCAAGAGAGAGCCCACATAGCCAAGTCAATTCTAAGCAAAAAGAACAAAGCAGGAGGCATCACACTACTGGACTTCAAACTATACTACAAGGCTACAGTAATCAAAACAGCATGGTACTGGTACCACAACAGAGATATAGACCAATGGAACAGAACAGAGGCCTCAGAGGCAGCACAACACATCTACAACCATCTGATCTTTGACAAACCTGACAGAAACAAGCAATGGGGAAAGGATTCCCTGTTTAACAAATGGTGTTGGGAAAACTGGCTTGCCGTGTGCAGAAAGCAGACACTGGACCCCTTCCTGACACCTTACACTAAAATTAACTCCAGATGGATTAAAGACTTAAACATAAGACCTAACAACATCAAACCCCTAGAAGAAAATCTAGGCAAAACCATTCAGGACATAGGCGTAGGCAAGGACTTCATGACCCAAACACCAAAAGCATTGGTAACAAAAGCCAAAATAGACAAATGGGACCTAATTAAACTCTACAGCTTCTGCACAGCAAAGGAAACAGTCATTAAAGTGAATCGGCAACCAACAGAATGGGAAAAAATTTTTGCAGTCTACCCATCTGACAAAGGGCTGATATCTAGAATCTACAAAGAACTAAAACAGATTTACAAGAAAAAAACAAACAAGCCCATTCAAAATTGGGCAAAGGATACGAACAGACACTTTACAAAAGAAGACATACATGAGGCAACAAACATATGAAAAAATGCTCATCATCACTGGTCATTAGAGAAATGCAAATCAAAATTACATTGAGATACCATCTCATACCAGTTAGAATGGCGATCATTAAAAAATCTGGAGACAAAAGATGCTGGAGGGGATGTGGGAAAACTTTTATACTGTTGGTGGGAGTGTCAATTAGTTCAACCACTGTGGAAGACGGTGTGGCAATTCCTCAAGGACCTAGAAATAGAAATTCCATTTGACTCAGCAATCCCATTACTGGTTATATATCCAAAGAACTACAAATCATTCTACTGTAAGGACACATGCACACGAATGTTCATTGCAGCACAGTTTACAATAGCAAAGACCTGGCACCAACCCAAATGCCCATCAATGATACACTGGACAGGGAAAATGTGGCACATATACACCATGGAATATTATGCAGCCATCACAAATGATGAGTTCATGTCTTTGTAGGGACATGGATGAACCTGGAAACCATCATTCTCAGCAAACTGACACAAGAACAGAAAATCAAACACCACATGTTCTCACTCATAGGCGGGTGTTGAACAATGAGAACACGTGGACACAGGGAGGGGAGCATCACACACTGGGGTCTGTCGGGGGGAAATAGGGGAGGGACAGTGGGGGGTGGGGAGTTGGGGAGAGATAGCATGGGGAGAAATGCCAGATATAGGTGATGGGGAGGAAGGCAGCAAATCACACTGTCATGTGTGTACCTATGCAACAATCTTACATGTTCTTCACATGTACCCCAAAACCTAAAATACAATTAAAAAAAAAAGAATTGAAAAAAAAATTAAGGATATAGTATATAATATGAACATGTGATATAACTGATTCATTTAAGCAATTCTGTTTACTATAAATTTTAGTCAAGCCTTTGCACAGCAGATTTTTGTTCCAAACATACATTGATTTTTCCTTTTGTTTGCCATACAAATGAGTTTGTTTTCAGAACTGCAGCCTGTCCAAGCACACCTTCTACTGGTTTATGCCTTTGGTGCAACAACACTTAGGTCCTAACAAAGGACCTAACAAAAGAGGACCATTCACTTTTAGAGTAAAAGCAGGTAACACTTGGAAGGCAAGCATACAGACAAGCACATACAGATGATGTTTCAGATGCCTGCCTTTTAGTCACTTATCGTAGTGAGAGGATTTATTTCTGTGAGTTTATTGTTTTTGAATTCTACACAACTTCTTAAGGCTTACAGCCAGGGTTTATTCATTTCATTCATACATTTAACACCACATGCATGGAAATTACACCATGTTTAGGCACAGCTTGAGAAAAGGAAGAAAGACACAGTATCTTTGACTTCATTGAGGACATATTCTGTCTAGAGTGCCAAAAAGTAAACAAGTGAGTGTAATTTCAAACATATGCAAGCAATCTGCAGAAAAGGACACTATAATGGGGCAGTACCTTTGTGTGTGGGTAGCATAGATCTTAACAATACTTTCAAGGAGGACCCCTCTAAAGGAGTGATATTGGCACTGAGACTTGAGTGTTGAGAAACAGACAAGTTAAAATCCAGGCACATGAGACAGCAAGGAAAACATTCTGTGACAGAATAGATCCAGGGGTGGGTTAATAATTGGAAAAAAAAAAAAAAAAAGAAGAAGAAGAAGCCAGAGCATACTGAATGTGGGAGAAGGCTGATATTTAGCAGAAGCTGTAGACAGGAGTCTGATACTCTATAGAACCTGGAGATCACCGTGAAGTTGGTTTTCTTTTCAAGTACATTGGGAACCGATTTGAAGGTTTAAGCATGAGAGCAATGCCACTTAATTCATATTTTTAAAAAATGTGACCCTGGCTGTTCTATGGAAATGGATTTTAGAGAAGCAAGGGTGGGAGCAGGAAGAAGAAAACCTGGCTATCATTGTGATTCAGGCTGAAGGTGATGTGTTTAAAAAAGAAAAACTATAATTAAAGAAACTATTTTTTTTCTTTTGGAAGTCTGTTGAAGCCTATACAACTCTTTCCAGAGTACTGTTTTAAAATACGTAACATAAAATAAATAAAATGTCATATAAACCAATTGTATTAAAATGTAGTTATCAAAATAGTAAAAAGCATTTATAAAATATTAGTATATGTACTCCTTTAGTCACACATTAAATAACAAGAATTAATAGTGTGTCTGATAACCACTATTATTTCAAAGCTGTGATAAAATAAAAAATCATTATAACAGTGCTAAAATGGTAATTTTATTAAAAATATCTGTGATTTCTGTTGATGATGAAGGCAAAGTCACTGCTTCTATGTTGCCAACTTTTATATCGGAAGGAAATATTAAATTTCAGTTAAAAACTACCAAACATAAAGATACAATTTTTTTGTACCTTCAAGTTTATTGATTCCTTGCTTTAGTGGTAGAGGTGACAGAACTTGATTATAAATTGACTTTGGGAAATAAAGAGGCAAGGAAAAGAAAGGACCTAGGAATAGATGATAGCATAATTCAGGTGTGTAAATCTGTGTTGACATGGCCAAAATATTACCAACTATGCCTAGGCCTAGGGCAGATACTTTTATTTATCCAGATATGCAAGTTTATGGGGATTCTATTTCTTGAACTGAATACAAGATAAAGAGGATCATCTGTCTGCTTCACAATCATCTGGATCTCACACACTGTCACCAATGCAAAGTGGAGGTGGCTGTGCCCTAGACACCACTGCCATGACTGTCCCTGAATCAAGAGCCATAGTCCTTCCACATGTGCCTATGCTTCAGGCCTTGACTTCCAAGTTTACTGTATTGATGCTACTCATCAGTTGCTGGTGCCATGGACGTTGCAAACAAGCCCACAAAACAGACCCAGTGCCAAGAGGGATTCCCTCAGCTAAAACTTCCCCAGTGGGAGAAAAATAGATCGAGAGGATCATTGCAGCCACCACCACCAAAGGCCCCAACAACCCTCAGTGTCATTGCAGATATCTACAGTATTGGATACTGAGGATCCCTGAAATCTTCATCATTGCTGACCTAAGATGACGGAGCTGCACAGGCACAACACAGCTGGCACGCTTACTGATGCCAGAACTGCTGCATCCTGTCCAGCAAGCCTGCCTGCACTCTGTCCCCCACAGAGGAAGGTCTTTCCATAGTGAAACTAGCTCATAAAGTCTGCACAAGGTGACTGCTCCATCAAACACAGAGATATCAACATAAAGCTAGGAGAAACATGATAAAACTAAAGAAACATAAGACCATGAAAAGAATATAATCTCCCAGTGCCTGACCCAAAGAAAAAAAGAGCTATAAATGACCTGACAAAGAATATAAAATAATTGTTTTAAGGAAGCTCAGCAAACATTAATAAAGTACAGACAAACAATTCAATAAAATCAAGAAAACAACAAATGAGCAGCATGAGAAAGTTAACAGAGATATAAACAATATTTAAAAATCAAGCAAATTATGAAGCTAAAAATACAATAAATAAAATGAAAAATTAAATAGAGAACATCAACAGCAGAATTGAGCAAGCAGAAGAGAGAATCTGTAAAGATAGGTTATTTGAAAATATGCACTCAGAAGAGAAAAATGAAAAATATAATGAAAAGGAATGAAGAAAACTTAACAGTATTTGTGGGACAGCATCAAAAGAGTAAATTACAGGAATTAAGAAAAGAAGAGAAAGACTAAGAGACAGAAAACTTACTTAAAGAAATAATAGAAAACTTTCAAAATCTGGAGAAATATATAAATATATAGGGACAGGAAGATAAAGTATCTTTAGGCGGATTCAATCTAAACAAGACTACATCAAAACACATAATCAGACTGTCAAAAATCACAATCAAAGAGATGATTTTGAAAGCACCAAGAGAAAAGAAGCAAATCACATATAATAAAATTCCAAGAAGGCTAGCAGTGGATTTCTCAACAGAAGCCTTACAGGCTAGAAGACAGTGGGATGGCATGTTCAAAGAAAAACATGTTATAGAAGGAAAAAAACCTGCCAACCAGTAATATTGGACCTTGCAAAGCTCTTCCTCAGAAATAAAGAAGAGATAATGACTTCTCAGATAAACAAGCTGAGAGAGTTAATCACCATCAGATCTGTCTTATAAAAATTGATAAATTATTCAAGCTGAAAGAAAAGAATACTAATTAGTAATACAAAGCTATGAAAGTGTAAAATTCACTGGTAAAAGTAAATACACAGTCAAATTCAGAATACAAGGCATTTAGTAATCAATCTCCCAAAGGTCAAGGATAAAAGCAGGAAGAGAAAAGAAACAAATAACATACAATGGAGCTCCAATATGTCTTTTAACAGACTTTTCAGTGGAAACCTTATAGAGCAGGGGAAGGCCATGAAATATTTAAAATGCTGATGGAAAAAAAAAATCACTGTAATCCAAGAATGGTATATCTACCAAGATTATCCTTCAAACATGAAGGAGAGATAAAGACCTTTCCAAACAAAAGCTAAGGGATTTCATCAATACCAGACACTTCCTACAAGAAATGGTAAATGTAGTTCTTTGATCTGAAAGAAAATGACATTAATGAGCAGTGAGAAATCATCTGAAGAATGTTGGCCTGTTTTGCTAGGTTGAGCAAGTTCTGCTGGATGATATCATGAAGTTTATTTTCCAACTTGGTTCCATTCTCCCTATCTCTTTCAGGTACCCCATTCATAGCTTCAGTCTCTTTACATAGTCTCATATTTCTTAGAGGTTTTGTTCATTTCTGTATTAGTTCATTTTCACAGTGCTATAAAGAAATACCTGATATTGGGTAGTTTATTATTAATAATGGCATTAACCCAAAAGTCCAAGTCCAAAGTCTCATCTAAGAGAAAGCAAGCACTTTCTGCCTATGAGCTTGTAAAATCAAAAAGCAAGTTAGTTCCTTCCAAGATATGATGAGTGTACAGACACTGGATAAACGCTCCCATTACAACTGGGAGAAATTGGCCAAAACGAAGGGGCTGCATACCCCATGTAAGTCCAAAATCTAGCAGGGAACTTATTACATCTTGAATCTCCAAAATGATCTCCTTTGACTCCATGTCTCACATCTGGAGCACACTGATGCAAGGGATGCGCTTTCACAGCCTTGGGCAGCTCCTTCATGGGCTGGCATTGAGTACCTGTAGCTTTTTTGGTACACGGTGCAAGCTGTTGGTGGAACTACCATTCTAGGTTCTGGAGGATGGTAGCCCTCTTCTCACAGTTCCACTAGGCAGTGTCCCAGAGGAGACTCTGTGTGGGGGCTCCAACTGCATATTTCCCTTCCACATTGCCCTAGCAGAGGTTCTCCATGAGAATTCTGCCCCTGCAGCAGACTTCTGCCTGAACATCAGGCATTTCTGTACATCTTCTGAAATCTAGGTGGAGGTTCCCGAACCTCAGTTTTTGACTTCTGTGCACCTGTAGGCCCAACACCACTTGTAAGCTACTAAGGCTTAGGGCTTGTACTCTCTGAAGCAATGGCCTGAGCTATATACCTTGGCTTCTGTCAGCCATGGCTAGGACATAGGGTGCCATGCCCCAAGGCTGCCCAGAGAAGCATGGGCCCTGGGCCTGGTCCATGAAACCTTTTTTCCCTCCTAGGCTTCTGGACCTATGATGAGAGGGGCTGCTATGACTGTCTCTGACATGCCCTGGAGACATTTTCCTCATTGTGTTGGTGATTAATATTTGGCTCCTTAGGACTTATACACATTTCTACAGCAGGTTTCAGTTCCTTCCTAGAAAAACAGGTTTTTCTTCTCCACCTCATAGTCAGGCTGCAAATTTCCCAAATTTTATGCTCTGCTTTGCCACTAGAAATGTCTTCTTCCAGATACCCTAAATCATCTCTCTCAAGTTCAAAGTTCCACAGATCTCTAGGGCCAGGGCAAAGTGCTGCCAGTCTCTTTGTATGGCAAGAGTAACCTTTACTCCAGTTCTTGGTAAGTTCCTCATCTCCATCTGAGACCATTTCATCCTGAACTTAATTGTTCATATCACTATCAGCATTTTGGTCAAAACCATTCAACAAGTCTCTAGGAAGTTCCAAACTCCCACATCTTCCAGTTTTCTTCTAAGCCCTCCAAACTGTTTCAACCTCTGCCTGTTACCCAGTTCTGAAGTCGCTTCCACATTTTCAAATATCTTTATTGCAGTGCCCCACTCCCTGTGGCACCAATTTACTGCATTAGTCCATTTTCACACTGCTATAAAGAAATACCCAAGACTGGGTAATTTATAAAGGAAAGAGGTTTAATTGCTGGGGAGGCCTCAGGAAACTTACAATCATGGTGCAAGGGGAAACAGCTATGTTTTTCACAAGATGGCAGGACAGCATGAGAAAGCAAGCAAAGGAGGAAGCCCCTCATAAAACGATTAGATCCTGTGATAATGCACTATCACAAGAACAACATTTGGGAAACTGCATTTATGATCCAATTGCCTTCCACTAGGTTCTTCCCTTGACGTGTGGGGATTACAATTTGAGATGATATTTGGGTGAGAACAGATCCAGGCCGTATCAATTCCTTTTTATTTTATCATTTGTCTATTCTTGTCTGCCTGTCTTATTTCAGGAAGACAGTCTTCAAGTTCTGATTTTTACCTCTGCTTGGTCTATTCTGCTCTTGATAATTGTGATTGCATTGTGAAGTTCTTGTGTTGTGTTTTTCAGCTCCACCAGGTCAGTTATGTTTCTCTCTAAACTGACTATTTTGGCTATCAGCTTCTGTATTATTTTATGATTTGTAGGTTATTTGCAGGTTACCACATGCTCTTTTTATGCTATTTTATGATTTGCAGGTTACCACATGCTCCTTTAGCTCAGTGAAGTTTGTTATTAGCCGCCTTCTGAAGTTTAATTCTGTTAATTCAGGCATCTAAGCCTCAGTCCAGTTCTATGTCCTTGCTGGAGAGGTATTATGGTCATTTAGAGGAAAAGAGGTACTATGGTTTTTTTTTTGAGTTTTCAGCTTTTATACGCTGATTTTTTCACATCTTTATGAGCTTATCTACCTTTGATCATTGAGGTTGCTGACCTTCCAATGAGTTTTTGTGGATACTTTTTTGTTGATGTTGCTGTTTTCTATTTGTTTGTTTTTCTTTTAATAGTAAGGCTATTCTTACATAGGGCTGCTGTGGTGTGCTGGGGGTCTGCTACAGACCCTAGTTGCCTTAGTTTTTCCTGTCCAGGAGGTATCACCAGTGAAGGGTGTTAAATAGTACAGATCCAGTTTGCTTCTTTGTCTGGAAACTCTGTCCCAAGGGGGCACTGACCTGTTGTTGGCCCAGACACTCCTGTAGGAAGTGGCTGAAGACCCCTGTTGGGAAGTCTCACCCAGTCAGAAGGAATGGGATCAGGGACCCATCCAAAGAAGCAGTCTGTTGCTCTTTGGTAGAGCAGGTGTGCTGCACTCGGAGGACCCTTCCTTGTCTGGACCATTTGTGTTCTCCAAAGTTGGCAGGCTGGAGTGGCTGAATCTACCAAATCACAGAAATGGTGGCTGCCCATCCCCCTGGGAGCTTCCTCCCAGGGAGACATCAGAACTCTGTTTGTAGGACCCTTGCTGGAGTGGCTGAAGCCCCCACAGAGAGGTCTCTCCCAGTAAGGAGAAATGGATCAGGGTCTGCTTAACGAAGTGGTGTGGGTACAACCTGGCAAGACAGCTGTGCTGCACTGTGTGGACCCCTCCTCTACCAGACTGCCTGTATTCTTCAAAGCCAGCAGGCTGAAAAGACTGACTCTACCTAACTGCAGAGATGGTGGCCACCACTCCCTCTGTCCCCCAAACTTAGTCCTAACTCAGGCAGAATCCTGTCTGCTGCCACAGGTTGGCTGGAACTTCGAGCCAGTGATCAAAACCTACAGGAGTGGGCCTGCAGAATGATGCCATTTGGCTCCCTGGACCCTAGAGACATGCATGGATGAATCTCCCACCTTGCTGTGGATCCCAGGGCTGGAGTATGCAAAACTCCTGGGTCTCTGTGTGCCTTGGCAGCCATTCTGCCAAGACTCCATGCATGGGACCCAAGGCCCTGCTGGCATGGGCTCACACAGGGATTTCCTCCTGGGGGAGGGGTGCAAAGATTTATGGGAAAAGTGTGGTTTCCCAGGTGGGGTCACACAATCACTCACTGCTTCCCTCAGCTGGGGGTGAGGGTTCCCTTGGCTCTGTGCTTCTCCCAGGTGGGCTCTGGCCCCACACTGCTTCTCTTCACTCTCTGTGGGTTGGGCTGTTTGCCTAGTCAATACCAATGCGAGAACTCAGATACCTCAGTTGAAGGGTGCTGAATTCATTTGCTCCTTTCATTCCTTTGTTAGCGCTGCCTGGCCCGCAGCTGCTTCCAATCAGTTATCTTGGTCCCACCCCTCCCAGGAACTTTCAAAAAGTAAAGGTGAATTGTTCAAAGAGGAAAGGTAAGTAATTGCAGGACATCGGATTAGTTACTATCTAGCAGACTGAATGCTAAAGGATTGAATTAGAGAACTTCCTTTTTCCCTAAAAAAGATTCATGAAACATTTTCTCTCTATTGTTCAAATAACAAAAAAGTGATTGAGATTGTTGAAATTAATAATAGTTCATATAAGATAAAATTATTTAGGACAACTAAAGTTTCTTATCCCAAGGTAAAAATCTACAACATGAACTGTGTTTCTTTTTCTGTTCACCATAATGCTGGGTCTATTCAGAAGATAGACATTTTTTTGTATTTGTTTAGAAAAGAATACTGATACAGATTCTAAAATCCAAAATAAGACAAATTATGTGGAAATATGTATAAGGTGGTAGCAAATAATGTTAATGTAAAGTCCACTTGAATAGAGAAAGCATCATTTGCAAAACATATGCTTTCTTTTTTCTTTCTAGTTATTGGTAATGAGAAGGTAAATCAGAGAGGACACATATAACAGATGAATTCTGTTTACTTTAATAAACCTTTGCAGACTAATTAGATTGAGAAGTTATATAAGAGAATGCTGTGAAAAGGAGAGATTAAGTGTTTCTAACAGGAACTAATTTTGCTGTGAGTAAAATTCTAATCCATATTTGTTTAAAGATAATTTATCTAATTTCAGACACAGCTAGATCTGGGAGTTCAAGTGATCACATTATATGAAGAGACAAGAAATACTTTTTAAAAACCAAAATATAGGCCAGGCATGGTGGCTCACGCCTGTAATCTCAGCACTTTGAGAGTCCGAGGTGGGTGGATCACAAGGTCAAGAGATCAAGATCATCCTGGCCAACATGGTGAAAACCCGTCTCTACTAAAAATACAAAAATTAGCCAGGCATGGTGGCACACGCCTGTAGTCCCAGCTACTTGGGAGACTGAGGTGGAAGGATCACTTGAACCCAGGAGGCAGAGGTTGCAGTCAGCCGAGACTGTGCCACTGTGCTCCAGCCTGGTGACAGAGCGAGACTCCATCTCAGGAAAAAAAAAAAAAAAAAAAAAAAAACCGAAAAGAAAACCTCAGGCCAATATCCATGATGAACATAGGTGCAAAAATCTTCAATAAAATACTGGCAAACTGATTGCAACAGCACGTCAAAAAGCTTATCCACCATGATCAAGTAGGCTTCATCCCAGGGATGCAAGGCTGGTTCAACATACGCAAATCTATAAACATAATCCACCACATAAACAGAACCAAAGACAAAAACCACATGATAATCTCCATTGATGCAGAGAAGGCCTTTGACAAAATCCAACAGCCCTTTATGCTAAAAACCCTCAATAAACTAGGTATTGACGGAACGTATCTGAAAATGATAAAAGCTATTTACGAGAAACCAACAGCCAATATCATACTGAATTGGGCAAAAACTAGAAGCATTCCCTTTGAAATCTGTCACTAGACAAGGATGTCCTCTCTCACCACTCCTATTCAATATAGTACTGGAAGTTCTAGCCAGAGCAATCAGGCAAGAAAAAGAAATAAAGGGTATTCAAATAGGAAAGGAGGAAGTCCAATTGTCTCTATTTGCAGACGACATGATTGTATATCTAGAAGACCCCATCGTCTCAGCCCCAAATCTCCTGAAACTGATAAGCAACTTCAGCAAAGTCTCAGGATACAAAATCAATGTGCAAAAATCACAAGCATTCCTATACACCAACAACAGACTTAAAGAGAGCCAAATCAAGAACCAACTGCCATTCACAATTGCTACAAAGAGAATCAAATACCTAGGAATACAACTAACAAGGAATGTAATGGACCTCTTCATGGAGAACTACAAACCGCTGCTCAGTGAAATAAGAGAGGACACAAACAGATGGAGAAATATTCCATGTTCATGGCTAGGAAGAATCAATATCGTGAAAATGGCCATACTGCCCAAAGTAATTTACAGATTCAACGCTATCCCTATCAAGCTACCAATGACCTTCTTCGCAGAACTGGAAAAAACCACCTTAAACTTCATA
>PVKV010040294.1:0-12373 GCA_004027835.1 Alouatta palliata
TCTCTCACACACACACACACACACACACACACGGGTGTCTACACCTCCTGGCTTATTTCTATCACACATTTGCACATATGTGCACACACACACACACACTCTCAATGAACATGTTTTTGCTTATTCCTTCCTCGGGGATGTGCGTACACATTCCTGAAAGATTTCTTTGTGCAGCGCGCCAGGAGAAAGAGACCTAAAAAGCAGGGGATTAGGTGGGGCCAGAGGAGGGAGACCTGTCGTCAGGGTCTCAGCTCCCGGGAGCTGGAGATGGAGGGCAGCGGGAACACAGCCCGTCGGAACGTGTTCTCCCACCAGGTTCAGCAGTAACGTCATCTCTGCCTCCTCACGTTGCCTTCTGTCCTTCAGCTCTCAGGCTGGGAACCTCCTTCAGATGAAGCACAGTCTGGGTATTGTGAGACCCTGGAGAGAAAGGAGTAGAAGATGAGGTTCCCATCTACAGGTCATCTCCTCCAGATGCATTGAGAGAAGCATGTTGACACCTTAGCAAAAGCAGGAGCACCAGGGGCCACCTCCGACCCCAAAGCACGCTCAAAGAGCCGCCAGTGCTTCCCAGCTGCGGTGGCTTGAGTGCGTGTGCACGGCGTAGGCGTGGCAGGCGAAGGTGGAAAGCAGAGAGGAGCCTCCGTGGCATGGCTCGCCTTCCGTCATCAGGTCACTTGCGTCTCCTGGAGTCATATTGGTTGCAAGGGACAGAAGTCCGGGAGAGTTCTGAGAAGTAAAACGGGAAACATGTCAGGGAGACTCCCGTGGGAGTGGGCAGAGGGTGGGTCTCATGAAATCCAAGGCCAGAGGTGCAGCTGGGCCGTGACCGAGAGGGATGTGGAAAACCTGAGAAAGCTGTGTCTTCAGTTTCTCTGTCCATGTGAAAATGGTCACTGTCAAATAGCTACCCATTTGACAGTGACCACATGGAGGGATCAGCGTGGTCTCAATTCCAAATCCCCTGGGAAGCAAGCTCATTGCTGTCTGCTCCTGATCAGATCATAGTGCCCTAAGGAAGAGGGTCAGAGGTGTGAACACAGCTGCTGCCACTATGAATGAGTGGACAGAAGATGAGGAGGGATGACTGGAGAAGCAGGGTGCCTCCTCACCCCCTGGTTTAGCTTGTTTTGTGCTGCCGTAAAGGAATACCTGAGGCTGGGTAACTGATCAAGGAAAGGTTTATTTGGCACACGGTTCTGCACCCTGTACGGGAAGCGTGGTCTGATCTGCTTCTGCTGAGGGCCTCAGGAAGGTTCCAATCATAGTGGAAGGCAAAGCGGGAGCGGGCTTGTCACACGGGAGAGAGGGAACGAGAGAGATGCCAGCTCTCGCGTGAACTAGTGGAGTGAGAACTCTCTCATTGTCGCAGGGAGTGTGCCAAGGCGTTCATGAGGCGTCCGTCCCCGTGAGCCAGACACCCGCCACTAGGCCCCATCTCCAACACTGGGGATCCCATCTCAACATGAGGTTTGGAGGGGACGAATATCTAAACTGGGTCACTCCGGTTGCTTGAGCTACTTGATTTATGTTTTATTCTCGGAGTTAGTTGAGTCCCCGTGAAGTTCTGGGAAGGCATTTGCTGTGAAGGCTCGCAGTTGGAGCTTTTTAAGAAGGTGATCCCTACAAGACCCAGCTTAGCGAGTTGTGACCGGTGGAACAAAAGCAGTATGTGAGACAAACCAGCTGGGGACACTGCAGTGCAGCCTGGAGAGAGGGACCTCGTGCAGAGACTGGGCACTGGAGAGGTCGGACGCGCCCTCCCACAGCCAGCCTTCCTCGCATGCCGTTGTCCTCCCATTTGTCAGCCTTCATCATTGCAGGAGAACATTCCAGATGGTCCACTCCTGTCTCTGCTAAGGTGTCAACATGCTTCTTTCAACGCATCTGGAGGAGACGACCTGTAGATGGAGGCCTCCTTCTCTTCTACTCCTTTCTCTCAAGAGTAAAGCAAGGAAGCCCTGACCTTTTTTTTTGAGGCAGAGCCTCACTTTGTCACCCAGGCTGGAGTGCAGTGCTGTGATCTCAGCTCACTGCAACTTCCGCCTCCTGGGTTCAAGTAGTTCTCCTGCCTCAGCCTCCTGAGTAGCTGGGATTACAGGTGTGCACCACCATGCCTGGCTAATTTTTGTATTTTTAGTAGAGACAGGGTTTCACCATGTTGGCCAGGCTGGTCTCAAACTCCTGACCTCGTGATCCGCCCGCCTCGCCTCCCAAAGTGCTGGGATTACAGGTGTCAGCCACCACGCCCAGCCACCCTGACCTTTTTTCTAACCTGTCAAGGTGCTGACTCCTTGGCATGGGGGTCTAAAAGGATACTGTAGCAGGAGGAAGCAGTGGGTACCTTCATCAGTCCACTGTGTGGTCTTGAGCTCGTCTTTGGCTTATAATGGAAGGGTTGGGCATAATCAATGGTGTTTAATTTTTTTGTTGTGTTTATAGAAACTTTTCCAAAATAGTCGTCTGGGGAATGCTGATACTCAGACAGAGGACCCACTACAGTTGGAGCAAGGTGTGTGTGTGTATTTGGGAAAATGGGTGCTCTCCAGGACCCTTAAAAGGAGCAGCGAGAGCTTTCACTCCTTCACGTTTTGTCCCGACTATGAGATCCGCAGCTCTTTGGCCCAGGTCTGGAGCTGACTCATCCATGATGCCACCTAGAAGAGAGTCTCCAGGGACTAGAGTGATGCCCGGGTAGCTTCAACAAATGACAGCTAAATAAACAACCCTTCCACCGTGGTGCGTTCCAGCCCATCCAAAGGAAGCTTTTTCTCACATGGGAAGAAATGGATGTGCACTATTGATATATGATCTAAAAATAACCCATGTTCCAAACAAAATGTTTTTTAGTATTTTGAAATGAAAACGTGTAGACAAAGCAAGGATTTAGAATGCATGACTCATTAAATTGCTGATTCTGAAAGCAATGGAAATTCAAAGGGAACTTTTCTCTCTCTACTTCTCCTTCCCACCTCTGCTCTGAATAGCTTCTGAAAAGTCTGCACATGAACAAGACCCGTAAGCTTCCTTGTGACGGAAGGTCCTGCACAGTGAGAGGCTGAAGGAACTCAGCCTTTATTGCCTGGACGCTGAGCTGTTCTTCCTTGCAAGACTGCAGTCATCAGCTGGACTCTTCCTTGATTGCCGTCTTTAGTTTTCCTCTTTGTGTCTCTCTTCCCTGTCCCTAACAGGTGTCTGAGGACTTGCATCATGGCCGTTCTCTGGCCAGGGGTCCTCCCTCCCCACAATGCTCAGCTCTTCTGGATGTCAGAGGTGCTGAACTCGTCAGCCCTGAAAGGATGCTTCACCCAGGAGCTCTGTCTCAGGGGAGAGTGTGCCTCACGTAGCACTCTAGCAGGATGCAGCAGTGGGCCCCTTCATCAATTCACCGTGCGGTCTTGAGCTCACCCTTGGCTTATGATGGACGAGCTGGGCATGATCAATGGTGTTTATTTTGTTTTGTTTCATTTTGCTCATAAAAGTTTTTCTAAAATAAATCTTATGGGGAATGCTGCCACTTAGAAAGAGGACCCATTTTGGTTGGAGCAATGTGTGTGTATGTACTTGGGAGAATGGGGCGCCCTCCAAGACCCCCAAGAAGGGCAGTGAGATCCTTCCCTTGAAGAGGCTACTGGTCGACCTTCGCATGCTTGTTCCTTACCATTGTGTAAAAGTTTCTGCTCCGTGGAGGAGCACATTCCCTGCCTACCTCTTCCTTGTGGCCATCACCTGCTTTCCTTCTAGTCACCCCTACACTCCTGGAATTCCCTAGTGGCTTGTTCATTCTTTTATCTGCAGCAAGTCCTGATTCTGTCGGGGAGTGAGCCATGGTCATCCTCATGAATGACCATGGGGATGACCAGACAACGTTCTCACCTCTGGCTGCCTCAACTTCAACTCCTGTGACCTTCTTTCCTCTTGACTTTCACTCTTGTGGCCTCAGCCTTGATCTCGTCATTCTCTAGAATGTGGAGCCTCTGGGAGCTCACACTGAGCACCCCTCTCTGCGGCATCCTCCTTGACAGCTGTTTTCCATTGCTACATCTGCTTCGGGAAGCGAAATGCTCCAGGAGAAAGTCCTACATGGGCTGGATGTGGTGGCTCATGCTTGTAATCCCAGCACTTTGAATGACTGAGGCAGGAGGATTGCTTGAGACCAGGAGTTCGAGACCAGCCTGGGCAACGTAGTGAGACCCCTCCCCCATCTCTGCAAAATTTTTTAAAAAATTGACTGGGCATGGTGGTGCATGCCTGTAGTCCTAGCTACTCAGGAGGTTGAGGTGGGAGGATTGCTTGAGCCCAGGAATTGGAGACTGCAGTGAATTATGATCATGCCACTGTGCTCCAGCCTGGACAACACAGCAAGACCCTGTCTTAAAAAGAATAATCGTAATAATAAAAGATTCTACAAGGATGTGGAGCACAGATAGATGATCCTATATACTTCCAATCTTCAACGTCAGCAAGGTCCTCAGTGTGAGTTGTGATTCTAGTGGTCAGGGCTCCGTGGCTATCTCAACCCCGACTCACTTGTCTAAGAATGGTGGTGCCTCCTCACTCACAATGAAAACAAAGACCGCAGGCAGAAACATCTTCAACTCCCTGCCCACCTGGCTGTCACCTTTTCTACACCCAGGTCTGTCTTTGCCCCTCTCTGTTCATTACAGTAGAGGATGGTCCTTCCCCAGGGCCAAGGACCACTTGCCACAGGTTCACGGGGGAGGTGGGTTAGTATTAGAGTTTATGTGTTAGGATACATACAAGCTCAGGGCATGCCTAGGGACACATCAAGTCACACACACACACACACACGCACACATATACACGTGCAGTTCCCATGTCTGCCATTCATTCACTTATAAGACAAGAATAGAATGTAGGCCAGGCTTGCTGGCTCACGTCTGTAATCCCAGCACTTTGGGAGGCTGAGGTTGGAGGATTGCTTGAGTCAGGAGTTTGAGACTGGCTCCGGCGACCTAGTGAGACTCCATCTCTACGAAAAATTAAAAAAAGAACAAGAATTGGGCATGGTAGTACGCTTGTAGCTACTCGGCAGGCTGAGGTGGGAGAATTGCTTGAGTCCAGGAATTTAAGGCTGCAGTGAGCTGTGATAGCACCATTGCACTTCATCCTGGGCAACATAGTGAGACTGTCTCAGAAAAACAGACAAAGTCAATGGTACCCCTGAATTTGTGCCATACACTCCAATTAAATAAGCATATATACCTCAAAATATGCGGTTTATTATGATTAATGTGGTCACACTGCTACGCAGCCTTTTTTTTTCACTCAACAGTTTGTTACCGGCATCCTTTTCTGTTGTGCTGTGATGTATTGAACCCTCCCGTCATAGCCTGTTCAGGTCGTGCTCTGTTTTTTGTTCTCACAGGCAATGCTTCAAAGAGCGTCTGTGTATGAGCAACATTCATCTTATGAACTTGTGCAGGCAGAGCTAAAGATACATTTTCTAGAAGTGAAACATCTGGGTCAAAACGTGTGCATTTGTTCTCTCGCTAGGTTTTGCCAAATTGCTCCTCAGAATTACCGGTTCACCTAAGGGAAGGGCTTTGGAGGGTGGGGATGCCGGAGTGGAGGGGAAGGCGGCGGCAGGGAGGAAGTGCTTGGGGGTGATCGCTAATGGGGTTGTGTCCCTGGGGAAGGGAGACGCAGGATCGAGAGGAAAGTCTTCATGACAAAAACTCTCTGCGTGCAAAGTGTGAATTCTGTACGCCACCGTACATATGACCAATGATGTTAGCTAAGAAGTTTTGATCACGTTTTCACTTTTCCTGGAGATTTGCTAACCCTATCTCTTGGAACGCTTCTGTTCACTCAGGATTTGTTTATTTCCTATGTGATTCTTCTAATAAAATGTGCCCCAACTTGATGATTAACGTCAGTGCTGACACCTGTTTCTTTAAGTGTGCTCCGAGACCAGGCACGGTGGCTCACGTCTGTAATCCCAGCTACTCAGGAGGCTGAGGCAGAAGGATCGCTTGAGCCAGGGAGCTGGAGATGGCAGTGAGCTGAGATTGCGCCACTGCACTCCAGTCTGGGTGACAGAGTGAGGCCCTCTCTCAAAAAACAAAAAATAAACAAACAAAAATTCTATGGTCAATAAGCTAAATGGCCGACCCCTAGGCACCTGATTCCTTCAAAAGGACTTTGACGCATCAGAATTTTATATATGTATTCTTTTGGCATTTGCAGCGGAGGGGACCCAGCTGTGGAACAGAGTGCATCTGACATCTGATGATAAACAGAGTACATGTTAATGCAAGGTCCGTCTCACCTCATGACAGGAATTGAAGACACTGTACGGTTAAAAAAATACTTGATATGTTATGGTACAGAATGCTAGTTTTCAAGACAAAATCAGTGGGCTTTAAAGATGTTTCTTGCTTGTGGCTGGGCTGTTTTGGGCTATGGCCCTGTAATTTTCCTTCATTAGAAGCCCTTTCATGGAAAAGTTTGGAATCATTGAGACAGACTAAATTCATCTAACACACTCCTGGTGTTTGTACTCATTTTTTTTTTTTAAGAGACAGGGTCTTGCTGCATTGCCCAGGCTGGAGTGCAGTGCTGAGACTCTAGTTCATTGCAGCCTTGAACTTCTGGGCTCAAACACTTCTCCCACCTCGGCCTCCCAAGTAGCTGGGACTACAGGTGCGTGCCAACATGTCTGGCTAATTAAAAAAAAAATGTTTTTTTTAGAGACGAGGGTCTTGCTCTGTTTCCCAGGCTGGTCTTGAACTCCCAGCCTAAAGTGATTCTTCCACCTTGGCTTCCCAAACTAATGGGATTACAGGCATGTCCACTCTAATTGACCTGTACCGAATTTTAATTTGAGCATTTTGCTTCTGTTGAGAAAGTGGGGTAAGGGAGAGGATTAGTCAGTAGAGTCCATGCCCTAAAGAGTCTTCCTGTTAGCAGAAGACCGTATGAAACAGTTCTACTCATCACAGTGCAAAGGGCACTGGAGAGACACAAACTGGCCCTCAGTCCTGTTTCGCTATGTGCCGCTTCCCCCGTCTGTCCCATCAGAGCACTGTTCAGCTGTCCATCCATGAATCATGTGGCTGTCACAGGAGCTTCTTCTTCCTCGACTTCATGTCTCCTCTTAGTCCAGTTACTACTGCTTTGTAATAAACCACCTCGAACTCAGGGGCACACACCCACAACCATCCTGTGCTCGTGGAATCTCGGGGTCAGGAATTCAGTAGAGACAGCTTGTCTCTGCTCTGGGATGTCTGGTGCCTCTGCTGGAAAAACACAGATGGCTGGGGGCTGACATTATTTGGTCACTTCCATGCTGGTGCCTGGGATGGGACGGCCGAAGGATTAGCTCAGCTGGGAGAATCTACATATGGCTTTGCCATGTGGCTTGTGTTCTGACAGCTGGGTATTTGGGTTGTAAGGAAAGCATCCTGAAAGGGAGCATCTCGATGAGCTTTCCAGGAGAAGCAGATGGAACCTGGTTGGCCTTTTAGGACTTAACCTTGTAAGCAACATTGCTTCTGCCATACTCTAGGGGTCAAAGCAGTGCAAACCCTCCTAGGTTCAGGGAGTGGAGGCGTAGACACCAGATCTCAATGGGAGGAGGCTCAACGAATTTGGGGACTGTATTCGTCTGTTTTCACGCTGCTGATAAAGACATACCTGAGACTGGATAATTTATAAAGAAAAAGAGGTTTCATGGACTCACAGTGCCATGTTGCTTGCGGGGCGTGGCTCACAGTCATGGGGAAAGGTCAAAGGCATGTCCTACATGGTGGCAGGCAAAAAAAAAAAAAAAAAAAAGCTTGTGCAGAGGAACTCCTGTTTATGAAACCATCAGATCTCATGAGACTTATTCACTACCTTGACAACAGTACGGGGGAACTCCCCTCCGTGATTCAATGATCTCTCACTGGCTTCCTCCCACGGCACGTGGGAATCAGAGGAGCTACAGTTTGAGATGAGATTTGGGGGGGGATGCAGCCAAACCCTGTCAGGGACCTTATTTTCAACCATCACACTTCTTCCCTGTCATGCTGGGTCCGTTTGCTACCTGCTCCTAGCAATGCACCTCTTTGGGATCTTCTAGTTTCTTCCTGGGTGATATGGAAAAGTAGGATTCTAGGGGAAGTCAAGGTAAGAGGGCTTCCAGTGATCTGAGGATCCTATGGATTCCTGTGATCATTATTAGGTTTGCAGAGTGTTTATCTCTTAACATTTTCCTAATCTAACTGGGCTTGGTGCCATGTCAGCCCTCTGCAGCTTCACTTTGGGTCCACATCTGGGACTGTGGTTCTAGCATTTTCTTTCAATATGCAGCTGCTACCAAGTCACCAGCCTCTAGGGTTGGCAGGTGGGTAGGGAGGGCGAAATTTGCTTTACTCCATCCTCTCTCAATTGTCCACAACCCCATTAAGACACAGCAGATGTATATAAATCAGGTTTTACTGAAGGCTTGGGAGTAACCGGAGAATTTCAATGTCGGGAAAAATTGCAGTGTACAAAGAAATCTTCTTAGAGTCAGAAAAAAAATATATTTTAGGGGTACTTTTGATGCATGGATCCCTTTGGCAGTCAGGGGAGGCCTGTGAATTATGTTTCTAAATGCATGACATAGGATACTTGAGGTAACAACAAAGGGAATGTATTATATGTCAGTTCAGTATCAAAAATATTAAAACAAATGTGTTGATATAACACACACATGCTTCTTTGTTGATGCATTAAATAATAAGGGCTATCGGCGGCTATAATAACGATCGTAATTTTGAAGTGCTGTTGTGGTAAGCATAAACAACATTTCAGAATAATTGGGACAAGGAGAACATGATAGGAAAATATTAGTGCAGAATCACAGACATTGCTAATTCCATGGTGCTTTGTGGCTTGCATTCATAATTGAAGAACATGCCAGATTTCACTTATGGGATAATGAAAATAAGGTATATTCTTTCCCATCCAAATTTGCAGATGTCTTGAATTCTGTTCTTGGCCCCTGGCTGGTGAGTTTCTCAGCCACGTTTCACTGCCCAAGGGCGGCCAATCCCTCTTATTCCTTACAGCCAGTGCGTCTTCTTCCAGGCCTTCCCAGGGCGAAGGCCCCACCCCTCTTTAGCCAGCCTGGTCTCCCACCCAGCCAGTCCACAGAACTCATGCTGCCCCAGCAGCAGGCCATGGGAATATATCATATTTTAGCAAATATCCAACTAGTGCTTGTTAATTCTCCTCTTTATTTTTATTTATTTATTTATTTAATTTTGAGACAGGATTTCGCTCTTGTTGCCCAGGCTGGAGTGCAGTGGTGTGATCTCGGCTCACTGTAACCTCCGCCTCCCGGGTTCAAGTGATTCTCCTGCCTCAGCCTCCCAGGTAGCTGGGATCACAGGCGTGCGCCACCACACCTGGCTAATTCTGTTTTTAGTAGAGACGGGGTTTCACCATGTTGGCCAGGCTGGTTTCCCACTGCTGACCTCAGGTGATCCACCTGCCTCAGCCTCCCAAAGTGCTGGGATTAGAGGCTGGTATTTGACTGCAACTGAGCTCAAGTCAAGAGACTTTTTACCCTAGGGCCAGACAAGAGTCATTTGACTTCTCGGGGAGACTACACTTAAACACCATGCTTCATGAGCAGCGAAAGCTCGCAGAATTAAAGTCTCACAGGGAAGACTCAGACTTTTGAATTCTTTTTCTAGTGTAAAGAAGATGCCTCTGACACTTCTAAGGCTCAATTTTAAGGATGGAGCCAGAAAGATGGAGGCTATGAAACAAAAGTAAAGGAAACTTCTATTTTCTGATCAAAAGTTGGAGAAGAGAAGGGCAAAATGAGAACTAGAAGGATTTCCTGCATCCATCTCTCCGGCATTGGTCCCTAGGGGTGTTTGATGTGAATACCAGGGACAGGGGCTCCTGCCTTGCTCTCGATGGAGACCCTGGGAGCCCACGGCACAGAGCCCCTGCTCAAAGGGCGAGTCTAGTTAAATGAGTAGAGAGTGCAACAGGGTAGCTTTCTTGAGTCTCACTCAATGGCTGTGGAGTAACTGAAGGAAGCACTGGATGCCAAGGTGTTTCCAGAACAGAGGATGGATGTAGCTTACCGGGCCAGGTCTAGACAGAGGGCAAAATAGAGACCCAGCGATCTGCAGCCACGCAGAGCTGAGAGGAAGCCCAAACACTCAGGCAGACCCCAGGAATCCCGAAAGCATTGCACCAACTAGGAGGAGCCCAAAGGCACCAGTTCTGAACTTAGGATTGGAGGGCACCCAGCAGCACACCTGCGACCGGCTGATAAGACACATCCCCCCCGGAGACCAACAAGTGTCTGCAGTCATATACGGGGGGTCGGCACACAGAATGCGTAAGCCGGTGCGCTTTCTCTCTCACTCTCTCTCTACACATTTTTAGGCCATCTTTTAGGGAGAGGCCACAGATGGGGGAGACAACGTAAGACTAAATTTTTAAAAAAATAAACTTTATATATATTTTTAGAGCAGTTTTAGATTTGCAGAAACATTGCAAAGATAGCACAGAGTTCCCATATCCCCAACGCCCAGTATCACCCACTAGCATTTTACTTAAGTATGGTCCATGTGCTGTGGTTAAGGAACCACTTTGATACATTATGATTCATTAAGGCCCATGATTTATGCACATTTCCTCGGGTTTTCACTGAATGTCCTTTTTCTGTCCTTGGATCTCATTCTAGGATGTAAGAGCACCTTGTTTTTTTAGTGGCTGATTCTTTTTTTGCATTTTGCTTTGCTCTCTGAGACTCCTGAGATAATGTCCAGGCAGGACAGGAGGCAGGAAACACCTCTGGGGAAGGCGGAAGGACGTGCCCCTTTTTAAAAAGTTTTATTTTAAAGTTTTATTTTTATGGCAGTTACCATATTTATGGGTTGCAGTATAATGTTCAACATTTGTGGATTGTGTATTGATCAAGTCAGGGTGATTAGTATATTCATCACTTCCAACGTTTATCGTTTCTTTGTCGTGAGAACATTTAAAAAAAATCCTTTCTTCTACTATGTTGGTGCAAAAGCAATGGCGGATTTCACCATTAAAAGTAAATGGCAAAACCCACAGTTACATTTGCACCTAACAGCTCTTTGGAAATATACAACATATTATTGCTAACAACAGTCACCCCGCCACGCAACAGAATACAGCCATCTAGCCGTGGCTTTATTCCCAGTGACCAGCCTCTCTGTAACCCCATCCCCCAGTTCTCCCCACCCTCTGGTGACCACTATTCTACTCTCAACTTCAATGAGATCAACCTTTCTACATTCCATCTGGGTGCGATCATGTGGTGTTTGTCCTTCTGTGCCTGGAGACAGTGCATTTACATGTCATGTCTCCTTAGTTCCCCTTGGCTGTGACAGTTTCTCAGACTTTTCTTATTTTCAGTGACCTTGACAGCTTTGAAAAGTAGTGAGTAGGTATATTGTAGACTGTCTCTCAATTGGCATTGGTCTGATGGTTTTCTCATGATAAGACTGGGGTGATGGGTTTGAGGGAGGAAGATCACAGAGGAGACGGGCCATTTTCATCACATCGTATCAAAGGCTTACACCATCAACATGACTGTCAAGGTTGATGTTGACCTTGATCACCCGGCGGAGGGAGTGCATGTTTGTCAGTTTCTCTACTGTGAACTCACAACTTTTCCCTGCTTCCATACCGTATCCTTTGGGAGAAAGTAATCCAGACCACACTTTAGAAACGAGTTATGCTTCCACTCCATGAGGGCAGACTACCTACATAAATTATTTGGAATTCTTCTGTATGGGAGATTCCTTCCTTCCTTCCTTCCTTCCTTCCTCCCTCCCTCCCTCCCTCCCTCCCTCCCTTCCTTCCTTCCTTCCTTCCTTCCTTCCTTCCTTCCTTCCTTCCTTCCTTCCTTCCTTCCCTCCCTCTCCTTAATTCCTCCCTCCCTCCCTTCCTCCCTCATTCACTTTTCTCCTTCCTGATCCTTCCTTCCCTTTCCTTCCTTCCTTCCCTCTCTCCTTCCCTCCTTCCTTCCTTCCCCTTCATTCCTCCCTCCCTCCCTCATTCACTTCCCCCTTCCTGATCCTTCCTTTCCTCCCTCTCTCTTTCTTCTTCTCTCTCCTTCCTTCCCTCCCTCTCTCCTTACCTCCTTCCCTTCTCCTTCTTTCCTTCCTTTTTTCCTTCCCCTTCATTCCTCCCTCCCTGCCTCATTCACTTTCTTCCTTCCTGATCCTTTACTTCCTTCCTCCCTCCCTCCCTCCCTCCCTCCTTCCCTCCCTCCTTCCTTCCTCCCTCCCTCCCTCCTTCTTTCCTTCTTCCCTCCCTCCCTCCCTCCCTCCCTCCTTCCCTCCTTCCCTCCTTCCTCCCTCCCTCCCTCCTTCCCTCCTTC
>PVKV010040295.1:0-12373 GCA_004027835.1 Alouatta palliata
TGGGATTACAGGCATCCGCCACCATGCCCAGCTAATTTTTGTATTTTTAGTAGAGACAGGGTTTCGCCGTGTTCGCTAGGCTGGTCTCGAACTCCTGACCTCAGATGATCCACCTGCCTTGGCCTCCCAAAGTGCTGGGATTACAGGCAAGAGTCGCCACGCCCAGCTCATTTTATTTTACTTTAAGAGCAGCTTTGAGATATCATTCACATATCATGAAGATAAGTGTTTTGTTTTTGGTTTTGAGACAGGTCTCACTCTGTTGCCCAGGCTAGAGTGCAGTGGCACAGTCATGGTTCACTACCACCTCTACCTCCTGGGCTCCAGCAACACTCCCACTTCTGCCTCCTGAGTAGCTGGGACCAAAGGCACTCGCCGCCACATCTGGTTAATATTTTAATTGTTTTGTATAGATGGGGTCTCCCATTGTTGCCCAGGCCGGTCTCAAACTCCTGAGCTCAAGGGACCCTCCTGCCTCAGCCTCCCAAAGAGTTGAGATGACAGGTGTGAGTCACCACACCCAGCAAGATCACTCTTTTAAAGTGTATGGCTGGGTGGGGTGGCTGGTTCCTGTCATCTCAGCACTTTGGGAGGCCGAGGCGGGCAGATTGCTTGAGCCCAGGAGTTCAAGACCAGCCTGGGCAACATGACAAAACCACGTCTCTACCAAGAAAAATACAAAAATTAGCTGAGCATGTTGACACACGCCTGTAGTCACAGCTACTCAGGGGAGACTGAGGTGGGAGGATTGTTTGAGCCCAGGAGGAGGAGGCGGCATTGAGCAAAGACCACGCCACTGCACTCCAGCCTGGGCAATTACAGCCAGACCCTGTCTGAAAAATAAAAAATAGGCCGGGTGTGGTGGCTCATGCCTGTAATCCTAGCACTATGGGAGGCCGAGGTGGGTGGATCACCTTAGGTCAGGAGTTCAAAACCAGCCTGGCCATCATGGTGAAACTCCATTTTAAAAAATAATAATAATAAGCTGGGTGCAGTGGCTCACGCCTGTAATCCTAGCACTTTGGGAGGCTGAGGTGGGTGGATCACCTGAGGTCAGGAGTTCAAAACCAGCCTGGCCATAATGGTGAAACCCCATCTTTTAAAAAAAAAAAAGAAAAAGAAGAAAAATAATAATAAGAAAATAAAAATTTTTTTAAATAAAAAATAATAAAGAAACAAAGTGTATGGTTAGGTGGGTTTTAGCATATCCATAGACTCATGCATCAATCATCATTACCTAATTCCACATTTCCATTACCCCCAAAATAAACCTGTCCCCACTAGCAGTCATTCGCCATTCCCCCACCTCCAGCCCCTCACAACCACTAATCTACTTTCTGTCTCTGTGGATCTGCCTATTCCAGACATTTCATATAAATGGAATCGTACAGTAGGTGGCCCTTTGTGTCTGGCTTCCTTTACTTCACATATGATTTCAAGGTTCATCCATGCGGTAGCATGAATCAGTACTTTAATCCTTCCTATGGCCAAATAATAGTAGTCTGTTCTATGCGTATGCCAAATTTTGTTCATGTATTTATCAGTTCATCATAAGTTCATAAACATTTGGGTTATTTTCACTTTTTGTTTTTTTGAGACACAGTCTCACTGTGTCGCCCAGGTAGAGTACAGTGGCTTGATCTTGGCTCACTGCAACCTCTACCTCCTGGGTTCAAGCGATTCTCCTGCTTCAGCCTCCTGAGTAGCTGGGATTACAGGTGTGTGTCACCATGCCTAGCTAATTTTTGTATTTTTGTATTTTTTTTTTTTTTTTTGAGACAGAGTTTCGCTCTTGTTACCCAGGTTGGAGTGCAATGGCGCGATCTCGGCTCACCGCAACCTCTGCCTCCTGGGTTCAAGCAATTCTCCTGCCTCAGCCTCCCGAGTAACTGGGACTACAGGCACGTGCCACCATGCCCGGCTAATTTTTGTATTTTTAGTAGAGACAGGGTTTCACCATGTTGACCAGGATGGTCTCGATCTCTTGACCTCGTGATCCACCCGCCTCGGCCTCCCAAAGTGCTGGGATTACAGGCATGAGCCACCGCGCCCGGCTAATTTTTGTATTTTTAGTAGAGATGGGGTTTCACCATGTTGGTCAGCCTGGTCTCAAACTCCTGACCTTGTGATCCGCCCGCCTGGGCCTCTCAAAGTGCTGGGATTACAGGTGTGAACCACTGCACCCAGCCTTCACTTTCCAGCTATTATGAATAATGCTCTGTGAGCAGTCAGGTAGAAGTCTTTATGGGAACATGTTATGTATATGTATGTTTTTTGAGATGGAGTCTCGCTCTGTTGCCCAGGCTGGAATGCAGTGGCACAATCATGGCTCACGGTCGCCTCTGCATCCCAGGTTCAAGCAGTTTTTGTGCCTTAGCCTCTCAAGCAGCTGGGATTACAGCCATGCACTACCACACATGGCTAATTTTGTATTTTTAGTAGAGACAGGATTTCGCCACGTTGCCCATGCTGGTCTTGAACTCCTGACCTCAAATGATTCGCCTGTCTCGGCCTCCCAAAGTGCTGGGATAACAGGCGTGAGCCACTGCACCCGACCCAGAACTCATTCTTTTAGAAGGATCCCAGCATGAATCCATTCATGAGCCGTGAGCCTTGATGACCTAATCACCTCCTAAAAAGGTCTCACCTCTCAACACTGTTGCACTGTGGATTGAGTTTCCAACACATGAACTTTGGGGGACACATTCAAACCACAGGCGTGACTGAGGCCTCAATTCTACCCTCCCAGCCTATGGCACTTTGGCCAAAAGCCTCTTTGCTTCTCCTATTAACTTTCAGGAGAATTTCTAATTTTAGTAAATAATAATGACCAGCATGGTCACTTTGCTGAGAGCTCTCCTGGGCTGGCTATAACATCAAGGCCTGTTCATATTTCCGTTTTCAGTCATTTATTCCCTTCCTCGCTGGACCTATTTTTAAAACTTTCCAAATCAAACAAAAGCAGTTTCAGAAAAACAGCTGGCCATATCACGGTTTGGTTCAGTTCTACAGAGAGCCCGACTCTGTGAAAGAAAGCTTTTTTTTGAGACAGAGTATCGCTTTGTTGCCCAGGCTGGAGTGCTGTGATGCGGTCTCAGCTCACTGCAACCTCCACCTCCCAAGGTTCAATCCATTCTCCTGCCTCAGCCTCCCGAGTAGTTGGGATTACAGGTGCCTGCCACCACACCCGGCTAATTTTTTTGTATTATTAGTAGAGACTGGGTTTTACCATGTTGACCACGCTGGTCTCAAACTCCTGACCTCGTGATCCACCCACCTCAGTCTCCCAAAGCTCTAGGATTACAGGCGTAAGCCACTGTGCCTGGCCAAAAGAAAGCTTTTTAAAAACGAAAAGTTCTCACCAATTCAGCCTTTTCAATAGATGAGAACTGCCAACTTTATTATGTAGTGAGAGCTTTAGGGAGAGCTCTGGGAGAGCTCTGGGTCCCTAGGAGGGCAGTTACAATATTTAAATTCTTTTCACTTATGGATCTTTTTCTTTTCTTTTCTTTTCTTTTTTAGCAGCTAATAGATATTCCCTTTGCCCTGCACTTGATTCCCCAAATCTGATGTGTGATAATGAAATTATGAATATATGAATAATTTGCACACATTAAATTTTGGAATTGCTCTGAAAAGTGTTACTATGCATTTTAAGTATCTTTTTGGAAATTTCCTGATTAAGAGGTTTTCAGAAATGGAGAGCATCAATTTGGAGCTATGATTAAAATGTATTCCTTTATTTCTATGTTTAAGATTATGTCGATGGTGCAGATGACATGATTTTAATGTAAATGTGAGCCTACTTGTAAGTCTTTTTCACTTAATGTGTTTTCATTGTGAATCTAACGATATGCAAACTCAAGCTTTCAAAATAGATGTCTCTTCCAAGTTTCAACAGGCCGAAATGCTAAGCAAACTGCTTTTTTCATTATTTTAACAGTTAATGGAAAATTCTGCTTTGGACATGTGATTTTTCTAACAGGTTCACCATCTTCACAGAGGATTCATTTTTTATAGCCTTGTGTCTGTAGCTTCAGTACAAAACAAATGCTGACCTAATTATTGAAACCTTGCATCCACCGGGCTCTTGGGAGATGCTGGGTGCCGTGCTGTATGTTTTGCAATGATTCTCAGCTAACCTTCTCATCAATCTGGTAAGGCAGGTGCAATCATTATTACTACTCCCATTCCACAGATGAGTAGGCTGATGCTGAGGCGTTACAGAGCTTGCCCAAGGTCCAACGGCAAGAATAGGGCAACCGGGCCAGACGTGGTGGCTCACACCTGTAATCCCAGCACTTTGGGAGCCTGAGGCAGGAGGATCAGATGGCCCAGGAGTTCAAGACCAGCCAGGCAACATAGTGAGACCTCATCTCTACTAAAAAAGAAATTTTTTTAAATTAGCCAGGTGTGGTGGCAATACCTGTAGTCTCAGCCACTCGGCAACATAGTGAGACCTCATCTCTACTAAAAAAGAAATTTTTTTAAATTAGCCAGGTGTGGTGGCAATACCTGTAGTCTCAGCCACTCAAGAGGCTGAGGCAGGCAGACTGCTTGAGCCTAGGAATTTGAGACTGCAGTGAGCTATGACCATGCCACTGCACTCCAGCCCAGGTGACAGAGAGAGACTCTGTCTCAAAAAAAAAAAAAAAAAGGTCCATTCCTGCCTGTTTTGTGAGAAGAGACTGCCTTGGGGACAGAAGGGATGCTGCAGACAGTTAAAAGGGGATTGCTTCCTCCCTTGACCCCCTACCAAGTGAGACAAGAGTGAGGCCAGGGGTGGTGATGAAATAGATGGGCAGAAGGCCAGGCATGCTGGCTAAAGTCTGTAATCCCAGCACTTTGGGAGGTCGAGGCGGGTGGATCACCTGAGGTGAGGGGTTCAAGACCAGCCTCACCAACATGGTGAAACCCCATCTCTAAAGAATTTTTTAAAAAAAGAAGAAAAGAAAAGAAAGAAAGAAAGAAATAGACGGGCAGAAAAAAGAGTGGAGGTGGGGTGCGGTGGCTCACACCTGTAATCCCACCACTTTGGGAGGCCGAGGTAGGCGGATCACTTGAGGTCAGGAGTTCAAGACCAGCCTGACCAACAGGCTCTCTACTAAAATCCCGTCTCTACTAAAAATACAAAATTTTCCAGGCATGGTGGCGCACACCTGTAATCCTAGCTACTCAGGAGGCTCAGACAAAAGAATTGCTGGAACGCAGGAGGCAGAGGTTACAGTGAGCCAAGGTTGCGCCACTGCACTCCAGCCTGGGCAGCAAGAGTGAAACTCCATCTCAAAAAGAAAAGAAAATAAATCCTGTCTCTGTTCATTTTCTCACATTTAACATTCAGAGTGGCAACATTCCCTATAGCATGTTGGTATTCAGTGCCTCCCTTAGTAGCTCAGAGTCCTGATGAGGCCAGTAGACTCCTGCCCCAGCCTCCATGCAGGCAGAGGATAGACTTTGCATGGATGTACAGGGCTATCCATTTTGTGTGAGGTGAGATGATTCCAGACTCTCCAAATGGCCTACTACTGAGCCATACAGTCCCATAATGGAGATCCAACTCTCTCATCTGCAGGTAGCCCCCCAAGAAGGCCAGGAGGCATTCTTCCCTAGGAGATTTTCCCACTAGAAGTTTCCATTGCCTGGATGCTCCCTATACCTGGAAAAGTGTCCCTGGCGACTATCCATGCTGCCTGCTACCTGACCTTAATCCTCTGGAATTCCCCAGGTTGGGACACAGAGGTAGATTTTATTGGGTGTCCTCTCTGCTATGACCTCTCTCTGGTTTATTGATTGTAAAAAATGAATCAGGCCAGGCACGGTGGCTCACGCCTGTAATCCCAGCATTTTGGGAGGCCAAGGTGTGCAGATCGCTTGAGGTCAGGAGGTCAAGACCAACCTGGTCAACATGGTGAAACCCCATCTCTACTAAAAGCACAAAAAATTAGCTGGAGGTGGTAGCGCACTCCTGTAGTTCCAGCTACTCAGGAGGCTGAGGCAGGTGAATTGCTTGAACCTGGAAGGTGGAGGTTGCAGTGAGTCCAGATTATGCCATTGTACTCCAGCCTGGGCAACAGAGTGAGACTGTCTCATAACAATAATAAAAATAATAATAGTAACAGAGGCCAGGCGCGGTGGCTCACACCTGTAATCCCAGCACTTTGGATCACCTGAGGTCAGGAGTTCAACACCAGCCTGGCCAACAAGGTGAAACCGTGACTCTATAAAAAATACAAAACCTAGCCAGGTGTGGTGGCACATACTTGTAATCCCAGCTACTTGGGAGGCTGAGGCAGGAGAATCACTTGAACCCTGGGCGGTGGGGGCTACAGTAAGCTGAGATCACACCACTGCACTCCAGCCTGGGTGACAGAGGAGACTCCATCTCAAAAGTAAAAATAATAATTAATTAATTAATTAAAAAGAAATTTAAGGCCAAGTGCAGTGGCTCACGCCTGTAATCCCAGCACTTTGGGAGGCTGTAGCAGGTGGATCATGAGGTCAGGAGTTCAAGACCAGCCTGGCCAACATGGTTAAACCCCATTTCTACTAAAAATACAAAAATTAGCTGGGTATGGTGGCATGTTCCTGTAATCTCAGCTACTTGGGAGGCTGAGGCAAGAGAATTGCTGGAACCAGGACCTGGAAAGTGGAGGTTTCAGTAAGCCAAAATCACACCACTGCACTCTAGCCTGGGCTACAGAGCGAGATTCTGTTTCAAAAACAAAAACAAAAAAACAGTAGCCATCTTGGCAACAATTGATGTTCCCTAAATGAGGAGGCAGGGTAGCTGTGGAGTCCTTCTGGGGCCTGGCCAGCAGGGTACCTGTCCTCCACCCTCTAGTGTCTGATAACCCTGGGATGAACCCGACTAAGCATGGACACTGGGAGGCTGCCAAGAGCAAGAGAGGTTCTCAGGAGATGGCCTGGAGAAGCCTGGCTCCAACGCCAGCATGACCATCCGGTACTCAGTCAGTGTCCCTCCTGGGCATTCTGTAGATCAATTCTTTTTTTTTTTTTTTTTTGTTTGAGACGGAGTTTCGCTCGTGTTACCCAGGCTGGAGTGCAATGGCGCGATCTCGGCTCACCGCAACCTCCGCCTCCTGGGTTCAAGCAGTTCTCCTGCCTCAGCCTCCCGGGTAGCTGGGACTATAGGCACGTGCCACCATGCCCAGCTAATTTTTGTATTTTTAGTAGAGACAGGGTTTCACCATGTTGACCAGGATGGTCTCGATCTCTTGACCTCATGATCCACCCGCCTCGGCCTCCCAAAGTGCTGGGATTACAGGCGTGAGCCACTGCGCCCGGCCTTCTTTTTTCTTTTGAGAAAGAGTCTCACTCTGTTGCCCAGGCTGGAGTACAGTGGCATAATCTCAGCTTACCACAAACTCTGCTTCTCGGGTTCTAGCGATTCTCCTGCCTCAGCCTCCCAAGTAGCTGCAACTAAAGGTGACTGCCACCATGCCTGGCTAATTTGTGTATTTTTAATAGAGACAGGGTTTTACCATGTTGGCCAGGCTGGTCTCGAACTCCTGACCTCAGGTGATCTGCCTGCCTCACCCTCCCAAAGAGCTGGGATTACAGGATTGAGCCACTGCACCCGGCAAGACACCATTTCTCATCCAGATGGCTACTGAGAGCAGGACCCCAGAGAGTGTTCATTTTTAAGTGCAATGTGGGAACCAGGCTTTGAACCTACTCTGTGGGCCTTCCACTAAGAGCCCACAGAACTGTGTTCAAGACCTGGTTCTCCCACTTACAGGGCTTGAGCAATTCACTTTCCCTCCCTGAGTCTTGGTGACCTCTGCTGTGAAATAGAGAGAGACACCTACCACCTGCTATCAGTGCCCATCAAAGCAAGATTAAAAGAGGGAGGTACCCATCACCATAGGTCTTGTTCATGGAAGAGGGGCAGAGGAAAGATTCATGCATGATTAATGACTGGCAGCAATTTCCTGCTTGCCTTTGGAATGAATCAAAAGTAAGTGAAAATGTGTGGTTGAGGCAAAGCATTTGGGTCTATGGGGACTCTGCAGTGGACAGAGGAGGCCTGGGGCTGGCTGAGTCATCTAAGTGGGTGATTGTTTTTTTCCTGTTTGCAAAATGAGAATCAGGTTCCAGAGGGGATACATAGAGTGAAATTAAACGTATCCCTCCAAGCCTCCAAGCATCCTCCCAGTGGAAGGCTTCCCAAGCAGCATCACTGGGTAACTTTCCATTGTCACTATATGAAACAACTGAGAGGAAGAATGGCAAATTTCTTTTCTTTCTTTCTTTTTTTTTTTTTTTTTTGAAACAGAGTCTCGCTCGGTCGCCAGCCTGGAGTGCAGTGGCATGACCTCGGTTTACTGCAATCACTACCTCCTGGGTTCAAGCAATTCCCCTGCCTCAGCCTCCCAAGTAGCTGGGATTACAGGCACGCACCACCATGTCCGGCTAATTTTATTTTGTATTTTAGTAGAGACGGGATTTCACCATGTTGACTAGGATGGTCTTGAACTCCTGACCTTGTGGTCCACAAGCCTTGGCTTCCCAAAGTGCTAGGATTACAGGTGTGAGCCAGCCACTGCACCCGGCCTTGTTTTGTTTTGTTTTGTTTGAGATATAGTCTTGCTCTGTCGCCCAGGCTGGAGTACAGTGGCATGATCTTGGCTCAGTGCCACCTCCACCTCCCGGGTTCAAGCAATTCTCTTGCTTCAGCCTCCCCAAGTAGCTGGGATTACAGGCGCACCTCCACCAGCCCTAGCTAATTTTTTTTTGTATTTTTAGCAGAGAAGGGGTTTCACCATGTTGGCAAGGGTAGTCTCGATCTTCTGACTTCATGATCCACCAGCCTTGGCCTCCCAAAGTGTGGGATTTCAGGTGTGAGCCACCGAGTCTGGCTGGAATGGCAAATTTCTTATCCAAAGATAATGTCTCTCTAAATCCATCCTTTTTTTTTTGGAGACAGTTTCATTCAGTCACTCAGGCTATATAGTACAACGGTACGATCTTGATTCACTGCAAATTCCACCTCCCAGGTTGAAGCGATTCTCCTGCCTCAGCCTCCCGAGTAGATGGGATTATAGGCATGTGCCACCACGCCCAGATAATTTTTGTATTTTTAATAGAGACAGGGTTTACCATGCTGGCCAGGCTGGTCTCGAACTCCTGGCTTCAAGTGATCCACTGGCCTTGGCCTCCCAAAGTGCTGGAATTACAGGCGTGAGCCACTACGCCTGGCCAAAATTCTGAAATCTTTATAGATGAAATGAATTACTTCAAAATAATGCAGGAGAGGCAGATTGGGTACATGTATAGATTAGACCAGGTCAGTCTGACGTGATGGCTAATGGGTATGTGAGGGATTTGTTTTTTAATCAATAAAAGTTTGTTGTTTTTAAACAGCAGAAAGTTTTTTTTTTTTAATATAATATGCAATGAGAACACTTGGACACAGGGAGGGGAGCATCACACACTGGGGTCTGTGAGGGGGAACTAGGGGAGGGACAGTATAGGGGTGGGGAGTTGGGGAGGGGTAACATGGGGAGAAATGCCAGATATAGGTAATGGAGAGGAAGGCAGCAAACCACATTGCCATGTGTGTACCTATGCAACAATTTTGCATGTTCTTCACATGTACCCCAAAACCTAAAATGCAAAGCCGGGCGCGGTGGCTCATGCCTGTAATCCCAGCACTTTGGGAGGCCGAGGCGGGTGGATCACGAGGTCAAGAGATCGAGACCATCCTGGTCAACATGATGAAACCCCGTCTCTACTAAAAATACAAAAATTAGCTGGGCATGGTGGCACGTGCCTGTAGTCCCAGCTACTCAGGAGGCTGAGGCAGGAGAATTGCTTGAACCCAGGAGGTGGAGGTTGCGGTGAGCCGAGATCGCGCCATTGCACTCCAGCCTGGGCAACAAGAGCGAAACTCCGTCTCAAAAAAAAAAAAAAAAAAACAAAAAACCTAAAATGCAATTAAATATATATATATAATAAATATATATATATAATAAATATATATATAATATCCAATACTCAATATGTATCAAGTATTTTTTCTTTTTAAAAAAATTTCATTTCAATTATACCTAAAAGAGTCTTTTTAAAGTTAATGTCCTCTTTCTTCTTTTTTTTTAGAGATGGAGTCTTACTCTGTTACCCAGGCAGGGGTGCAGTGGTGCAATCATAGCTCACTGTAACCTTGAACTCCTGGGTTCAAGTGATTCTTCTGTCTCAGCCTCCCCAGTACCTGGAACTACAGGCATGCAACCATACCCGGCTAATTTTTTTTTTTTTTAGAGATGGGGTCTTGCTATTTTGCCCAGCCTGGTCTTGAACTTCTGGTCTCCAGTGATTCTCCCACCTCAGTCTCCCAAAGTGTTGATATTACAAGAATTAGCCACCACTCCTGGCCTAAAGTTAATATTCGTTAACAAAGCCATTCCACTTTTAGGAATTTAGCATGAAAGACATGCAAAGCAGATTACTAGAAAGAGCTGGGTGGTTCATAATTGCAAAAAAATGGAACAATAATAAAAGATTGTGTAAAAAATTTTGGTGTGCCTGTTCAATAGAATACTAGGCACTGTTTTTAAAAAAAGATGATCTCATCAGTCATTCAATACTGGGGGCAGGTTCAACTACTTTGCCTTCTGGTTTTCATCTCTTCATTAGACTTGTCTCTTGCTTTTTGACCCTAGTGCTAGTGAGTGGGCACCTTGATGCTGAGATGCATTAGGAATGGAACAAGTTAGTCCTTTCTTGCTATGAGGTAGAGAAAGTAAAAATAAATAAATAAATAATAAAATAAAAAAGATGATGTAAGTCTGGGCACAATGGCTCACGCCTGTAATCCCGGCACTTCGGGAGCCCAAGGTGGGTGGACCACTTGAGGTCAGGAATTCAAGATCAGCCTGACTAACATGGTGAAACCCCATCTCTACTAAAAATATAAAAATTAGCCAGGCATGGTAGCATGCGCCTGTAATCCCAGCCACTCGGGAGGCTGAGGCAGCAGAATTGCTTGGACCCAGGAGGCAGAGGTTGCAATGAGCTGAGTTCGCACCACTGCATTCCAGCCTAGACCACAGAGCAAGACTCCATGTCAAAAAAAAAAAAAAAGGCCGGGTGTGGTGGTTTACGCCTATAATCCCAGCACGTTGGGAGGCCAAGGCAGGCGGATCACCTGAGGTCAGGAGTTTGAGACCAGTATGACAAATACGAAGAAAATCCATCTTTACTAAAAATACAAATTTAGCTGGATGTGGTGGCGTGCACCTATAATCCCAGCTACATAGGAGGCTGAGGCAGGAGAATTCTTGAAACCAGAAAGCAGAGGTTGCAGTGAGTGAAAACTGTGCCACTGCACTCCAGCCTGGGCAACAAGAGTGAAACTCTGTCTCAAAAAAAAAAAAATTAAAGTAGATAAATAAGTACATAAAAATAAAAGATGATCTCAAAGCAAAAAATAAACTAAGAAAAAATATTTCCATCCCAAATTACAAAGAAATAATTTCCCTCACAATATAAAAATGTCCTTTTTATGTTAATCAACAACTCACATGCACACGCAAATAGTCCAAGAACATGTAAAAGAAATATGTGTTTGTATATGTGCATATTTGCACAAATTAGCAAAGATCACAGTTTGATAACACACCCTATCGGGAATGAAAATGAGTACAGGCCAGGAGTGGTGGCTCACACCTGTAACCCCAACACTTTGGGAGGCCGAAGTGGGGAGATTACTGGAGCCCAGGAGTTCAAGACCAGTCTGGGCAACATAGGGAGACCCTATTTCTACTAAAATACAAAAATTAGCCAGGTGTGGTGGTGCACACCTGTAGTCTCAGCTTGGGAGGCTGAGGCGGGAGGATGGCTTTAGCCCAGGAGGTTGAGGCTGCAGTGGACTGTGATGCCAAGATTGAGCCACCACACTCCAGCCTGGGCGACAGAGCAACAGCCTGTCTTAAAACAACAAACAAACAAAAAACAGAAACAAGAAAATGAGTACAACCTCTGTGGACAGAATTAGTGATATCCACTTCTAGCAACTGATTCAATATGCATGAAATATAGAATGGGCCGGGCATGGTGGCTCACGCCTGTAATCCCAGCACTTTGAGAGGCCTAGGTGGGTGGATCACTTGAGGTCAGGAGTTCAAGACCAGCCTGGCCAACATAGTGAAACCCGTCTCTACTAAAAATACAGGCCAGGTGCGGTGGCTCACGCCTGTAATCCCAGCACTTTGGAAGGCTGAGGTGGGTGGATCAGGAGGTCAGGAGATAGAGACCATCCTGGCTAACACGGTGAAACTCTGTCTCTACTAAAAATACAAAAAATTAGCTGGGCGTGGTGGTGCACACCTGTCATTCCAGCTACTCAGGAGGC
>PVKV010040296.1:0-12372 GCA_004027835.1 Alouatta palliata
AGACGGAGTTTTGCTCTTGTTGCCCAGGCTGGAGTGCAATGGCGCGATCTCGGCTCACCGCAACCTCCGCCTCCTGGGTTCAAGCAATTCTCCTGCCTCAGCCTCCCGAGTAGCTGGGACTACAGGCACGTGCCACCATGCCCAGCTAATTTTTGTATTTTCAGTAGAGACGGGGTTTCACCATGTTGACCAGGATGGTCTCGATCGCTTGACCTCGTGATCCACCCGCCTCGGCCTCCCAAAGTGCTGGGATTACAGGCATGAGCCACCGCGCCCGGCTAATTTTGTATTTTTAGTAGAGACATGGTTTCTCCATGATGGTCAGGCTGGTCTTGAACTCCCAACCTCAGGTGATCCACCCACCTTGGCCTCCCAAAGTGCTGGGATTACAGGCATGAGCCACTGCGCCCAGACTATTTTATTATTATTTTTGAGACAGGGTCTCACTGTATTGCCCAGGCTGGTCTCAAACTCCTGAGCTCAAGAAATCCTTTTGCCTCATCCTCACAAATAGCTGGGATTACAGGTGTGCACCACTGTACCCAACTTTCTCACTTGAAACCAAAATCCAGAGATGAGTAAGTTTAGTGAGGAAGGTATGTCAAAAGCAGGGATAGACTGGAAGCTAAGCGTTCTGTCAAACAGCCAAGTTGTGAATGCAAAGAGAAGGTTCTTGAAGAAAGCTAAAGGGCTACTCCAGTGAACACATGACAGATAAGGAAGTGAAACAGTCTTATCACTGATATAGAGAGGGTTTTAGTGGTCTGGATAAGGTCAAAGCAGCTAAAACATTCCCTTTTGCCAAAGCCTAATGCAGAGAAATACCCTAACTCTCTTCAATTCTGTGAAAACCAAGAGAGGTGAGGAAGCTGCAGAAGAAAAGTTGGAAGCTTGCAGAGGTTGATTCATGAGGTTTAAGAAAATAAGCCATCTTTGATAAGGTGAAACCTCATCTCTACTAAAAATACAAAAATTAGCTGGGCATGGTGGCATGCACCTGTAGTCCCAGCTACACAGGAGGCTGAGAAAGGAGAATTGCTTGAACCCAGGAGGTGGAGGTTGCAGTGAGCCGAGATCATGCCGCTGCCCTCCAGCCTGGGCAACAGAGCAAGACTCATAACACAAAAGTGTGAGAAGATGCCATCTAGAACTTTTTGAGCATGAGAAGAGAAATCAATGCCTGGCTTCACAGCTTCAAAGGACAGACTGACTCTTTTGTTAGGGGCTAATGTAGCTGATTACTTGAAGTTAAAGCTAACGCTCATTTACCATTTCTTTTCTCTTTTTTCTTTTTTTTTTTTTTTAATTGTAGTTTATGTTCTGGGGTACATGTGCAGATCATGCAGGATTGTTGCATAGGTACACATGTGGCAATGTGGTTTGCTGCCTCCATCCCCCTGTCACCTACATCTGGCATTTCTCCCCATGTTATCCCTCCCCAACCTCCCTACCCACCCCCCACTGTACCTCCCTTGGCCCCCCCAACAGACCCCAGTGTGATGCTCCCCTCCCTGTGTCCCTGTGTTCTCATTGTTCAACACCCGCCTATGAGCGAGAACATGTGGTATTTGATTTTCTGTTCGTCAGTTTGCTGAGAATGATGGTTTCCAGATTCATGTCCCTACAAAGGACACGAACTCATCCTTTTTTATGGCTGCATAGTATTCCACAGTGTATATGTGCCACATTTTCCTTGTCTTCCACAACATTTCAAAAATCCTATGGCCCTTAAGAATTATACTAAATTTATTCTGCCTGTGCTCTACGAGTAGAATAACGAAGTCTGGATGAGCCCACATCTGTTTACAGCATTGTTTACTGAATATTGTAAGCCACTGTTGAGATCTGCTGCTCAGAAAAAAAAGATTCCTTTCAAAACATTACTGCTCACTGACAATGCCCCTGCTCACCCAAGGACTCCAATGGAGATGCACAAGGGGATTGTTTTCATCTCTACAAACACAGCATCCGTTCTGCAGTTCAGGATCAAGAAGTCAGGTCTACTTTCAGTCCTACTATTATATGAGAAACACATTCTGTAAGGCTGTAGCTGCCATGGATAGTGATTCCACTGATGGACCTGGGCAAAGCAAAAACCTTCTGGAAAGGATTCACCATTCTTTGTTTTTCTTGTTGTTTTGTTTTGTTTTGAGACAGAGTCTTTCTGTTTGCCGAGGCTGGAGTGCAGTGGTGTGATCTCGACTCACAGCAACCTCCGCCTCCCAGATTCAAATGATTCTCCTGCCTCAGCATCCCTAGTAGCTGGGATTACAGGCACCTTCCACCAAGCCTGGCTAATTTTTGTATTTTTAGTAGAGACAAGGTTTCACCATGTTGGCCAGGCTGGTCTCGAATCACTGACCTCAAGTGATCCAAACACCTCAGCCTCCCAAAGTGCTGGGATTACAGGTGTGAGCCACTGTGCCCAGCCAAGCATTCCCCATTCTACCTGCCATTAGGAACATTCATGATTCATGGGAAGAAGTCAAAATATCAACATTAACAGGAGTCTGTAAGATGGGGTTTTGCCGTGTTGGTCATGCTGGTCTCAAACTCCTGACCTCAAATGATCTGTCCGCCTCAGCCTCCCAAAGTGCTTGGATTTCAGGCATGAGACACTGTGCCCAGCCACCCCTTTCTGTATACATGGCTCCTTTCTGCAACATTAAGCAACCTGGCTCTTATCATGTTATTCATATTGTATTTATTTATTTGCTAAATCTTAGAATATACATAAAATATTTCCATACTACTGTAAAAAAAAAAAAGAGGATAATATATTTTTTTACAGTTAAAGTTTTCTTTATCCTGAACATATACAGTCAAATTACTATGTTCAAGAGTTACTTGGATTAGATCTCCTTCCTTTTTTTCAGTGTGGTTTGTTATTAATTTGAAATACAGTTAGATTTCTTTGTTTCTGGTTGTATTCTTTTGGGTTGGTTTTCTTCTATACTTGATTTTATATACATATCTGTTTGTATATCAACATCTATACCGATAGCTCAATCTATCTGCCTATATGATATGTTCTGTGAGTTTGTAAGACATTCCCCTCCTACTTCCACTGTCTTCCAAAAGAGTAACATAACCACACTGAAAGGGGGCAGGGAGAATATCCTAAGTAATTCTTTCTTTTTTTTTTTTTTTTTTTTTTTTTTTGAGATGGAGTCTTGCTCTGTCGTCCAGGTTGGAGTGCTGTAGCGTGATCTCGGCTCACTGCAACCTCTTCCACCTCCCAGGTCAAGAAATTCTCCTGCCTCAGCCTCCCGAGTAGCTGGGATTATAGGCATGTGCCACCACACCTGGCTAATTTTTGTATTTTTAGTAGAAACGGGGTTTCACCATGTTGGCCAGGCTGGTCTTGAACTCCTGACCTCAGGTGACCCACCCACCTCAGCCTCCCAAAGTGCTGGGATGACAGGCATGAGCCACCGTGCCCAGCCCCTAAGTAATTTTTTAACACAGTATTTTGAAAATATACCTTTTGTGCTAAACACAAAATGAACTGTAAATAGATATACACTAGTTTTTCACAGTGGTATGGGTTAGCAATTTTTTTTTTTTTTTTTTTTTTTTTTTTTTTTTTTGAGACAGTCTCTCTCTGTCACCCAGGCTAGAGTGCAGTGGCACAATCTAGGCTCACTGCAACCTCTGCCTCCCAGGTTCAAGCGATTCTCCTGCCTCAGCCTCCTGAGTAGCTGGGATTACAGATGCCCGCCACCACGCTCAGCTAATTTTTGTATTTTCAGTAGAGACGGGGTTTCGCCATGGCCTCTACTGAAAATACCAGTTTCTCAGGCTGGTCTCAAACTCCTGACCTTGTGATCCACCTGCCTCAGCCTCCCAAAGTGCTGGAATTACAAGCATGAGCCACCGTGTCCGGCCAGGTTAGCAATTCTAAGACAACTCTATATATATTCTAAAGTTTAGCTTTTCTTTTCCAGTGCCTTTCTGGGCGAGGAGCGATAACGTTAGCGGCCACAGAGCTGCTGGTGGGACGGGCGCAGTTCTGGATCTGCGCTCTAATCAGAGTTGCAGCAGCTGCACCCAGAAGACCAGCGCTGGATCCCCACTCTGGGCGAAGGCAATGGCTGGGCACCCTGGAGTTCCTGTTCACTGGGGATCTCTGGGTGGAGCCGGGGGCATGTCCAGAGCCCATGGTTTGCTAACTTCTGCTGCCCCTTGTTCCCAGACATCTACTGCCTGGAGGCTCGCAGACCTCTGTGTCTTTCTCTTACTCTCTCCCGCTTTCCTGACCAAGTTTAGAACGACCTTCTCAAAAAGACTCCAAGAAAAAAACCCACACTGAAGTGAGAATGACTGTGACTTCACACTGTTTTTCTATGGTCTCAAGAGATGATTCCCTCCAGGCAAGAATCTTAACTTTAGCAGAGGCCTTTTGTGACTTCATTAAACGAGTGTCATTGCAAATATCAAAGGAGTTTTTCTGATAGACTGGCTAGCTCTCTAGTTCCGCCCAAGAAACAGGTAGGTAATAACTTCTCATGGAAGAAAATCCCAGCACTGCTGGGCCACATTCTTCCCCCTTCCATGGCACTGCTCCTGAGGGGACCCATAGGGCATGGGAAATTACAAAACTCGTTTCCCAAAGGACACCCCAGGGAGCTACACAGAGGCTACCTGGGAAATAAATAAATAGGACAAGTCCCCTGTATCCCAGGGGTGGAGAACCTAGGATTACTGCAGAGGTCTTGGGGTAAATGAACAGACATCTCCCATCTCCCATCCTGCTGCATTTGGGGTGTAGCAAAGTCCTGCTGCCCCAGAGGAAGAGAAACCTGGCTGTGTTCATCATGCCACAGAGGGACAGCCTCTGAGTTCTCAGGCAGTGTTTAATGTTTATTTCCAATGATGTAGAGGACAGAAATGGCAACCAGTCATTGTGATGGTGGTTGACATGGACACAGGCAGGAAGGTAAGCCTCACAGCAGTGCTGGGACACACATTCCGAGCGTGCCTCTGTTCAACACAGCAAATGGTGCTGAGAGAACATGAGCGTATCTAAGACATGCTCTCCATCTCCAAGAGTCAAAGTCAAGTAGGGAATAAAGACCTCATTAGACTGGGTGTAGTGGCTCATGCCTGTAATGCCAGCACTTTGGGAGGTCAAGACGGGTGGATCACGAGGTCAGGAGTTTGAGACCAGCCTGGCCAAGATGCTGAAACCCCATCTCTACTAAAAAAATAAAATAAAAATTAGCCCAGCATGGTGGCACATGCCTGTAATCGTAGCTACTCAGGAGGCTGAGGCAGGAGAATCACTTGAACCTGGGTGGCAGAGGTGGCAGTGAGCAGAGATCACACCACTGCACTCCAGCCTGAGCGACACAAGACTCCGTCTCAAAAAAAAAAAAAAAAAAAAAAAAAAAGACCCAATTATTTGATAACAAAAATGTAATGAAATCTTGACCCTTGCAGTTTTGGGAGGAAGGACTAAGAGAGCAGATACAGTATCTGATTAATGATGGCGAGGATATGGGCAAACCGGGGAGACCATCAGAGTGAGGCTGGCACGGATGGAAACAGCCCAGGAGACACAGGATAGGACCTGTTGGGTCATCAGCAGGAGAGACCCAGATCTGCTGGACATCAGCTGGCCAGAAGGAAGGTATCTGGGTCCAAATATAAGCTGTGCCTGGCCACTCTTCCTTCCAGAGCGCACCACCCAGCACATGATGTTTGGAATCAAAAGAGTAACAGTCAGACCCAGATTCCGCTGCTCCTCAGGGTATGACTTTGAGATGACTCACTCAGCCTCTTAAGCCTCAGTGTGCTCATTTAGCACAGGATGAGAGCAAGGTCTCTCTCCAGTGACTCTTGAGGGAATTTAGGACATTCTTGGGTCAGGGCTGCTAGACACAATGCAAGGTTCTGGACTGGATTCCCATTTTAACAATCCAGCCAAAAAGGATAGTTTTAGGGAAACTGGAGAAATTTGAATATGGCCCAGAAATAAATAATAATAATAAATCATCATTAACTGAGTTGGTGTGAAAGCACTATTCAGGGCAAGTGGAAGAGCGTTTTTTTTTTTTAGAGATGTGGGCTGAGGTCGGGAGTGGTGACTCACAGCTATAATCCCAGCACGTTGGGAGGCCAAAGCGGGTGGATGGCTTAAATCCAGGAGTTTGAGACCAACCTAGGTAACGTGGTGAAACCCCGTCTCTACTAAAAATACAAAAAATTAGCCGGATGTGATGGTGCCCACCTCTAATCCCAGCTACTTACACAGCTTAACACAGGTAAATCCATTATAATTATAAATGTGTGTAAATAATATATTTTACACAAGTAACATAGTAACTGAAAAGTGTTTTTAAAACACATCCTGATAGTATTAAAAAGTGCTTGGACTTCCAGTGTCACAGGGTAAAACAGAAGTGGAGTGGGGAGGTCAGGCGTGGTGGCTCACGCCTGTAATCCCAGCACTTTGGGAGGTCGAGGTGGGTGGATCACTTGAGGTCAGGAGTTTGAGACCAGCCTGGCCAACATGGTGAAACCCCGACTCTACTAAAAATACAAAAAAGTAGCCGGGCGTGGTGGCACACGTCTGTAATCCCAGCTGCTCAGGAGGCTAAGACAGGAGAAACACTTGAACCCACGGAGGCAGAGGTTGCAGTGAGCCGAGATCTCACTGCCGCACTCCAGCCTGAGCGACAGAGTGAGACTCCATCTCAAAAAAAAAAAGAAAAAAGAATGAAGTGGAGTGGCTTGCTCGCCGAGGGGGAGTTCCCGATGGGTGTAGATCCCTAAGCAGGCAAAACACCTCTCCAGGATGCTGGCAAGAGGATTCTTGAATTGACAGAAAAGATGAACTAGGCGGCCTTCCACAGCTCCTCTAATTCTAACGCTAATTCTTTTAAGAAAAGGGAGAAACGGGGGATTATAGGAATGGAATGGGCTGTCTCTACAGCCAGCAACAGACAGGAGCAGAGAGAGGGGAGTGGGGATGAGGCACTGTGTGAACAGCTGGGAGAGGAGGCCTGGGTCCCATGGGCTGGACAGAAACACCAGGATACCAGTGATCTCTGAAGCCATGTCCTCTCCACTGGCCTCAGGACTCAGGCACTGGGACAGACGCCTGACTCTGCCAGACCCAAGAGCGCAGGCTCCGAGCAAGACCCTCCTCCACCCCAGGGAAAGGAGCATTCCCTGTACAGTAAAATAGCACAGCGTGTTCCTGCCAAAGCCTCCCTGCTGAGGCTGGGATGGGCTTGCCGGGAGGAGGATGTTAGAGGGAAGGGAGCTTGTATTCAAGGGGTGCAAGTAGTTGTCATTCTTCTTGTAGATTTTTAGTCTATAACAATAGATTTTCAGCATTTTCATGGGTGACAATATTGCTTTTCCTGTATTTAACCAGCCTGCATTCCTGAAATCAATCCCATGTAATGAAAATGTAGTGTTCTTTTTTTTTTTTTTTTGAGACAGAGTCTAGCTCTGTCGCCCAGGTCGGAGGGCAGTGGCGCCATCTCGGCTCACCGCAACCTCTGCTTCCTGGGTTCAAGTGATTCTCCTGCCTCAGCCTCCTGAGTAGCTGGGATGACAGGTGCCCACCATGCCTGGCTGATTTTTGTATCTTTAGCAGAGACAGGGTTTCACCATGTTGGCCAGGCCTGACCTCAGGTGATCTGCCTGCCTCAGCCTCCCAAAGTGCTGGGACTACAGGTGTGAGCCACTGCGCCCGGCCTGGATGTAGTGTTCTTCTAATGTTTTGTTAGCTTCTGCTTAAGTTTTGAGTTTTGCCTCAATACTCACAAGTGAGATTCTTCTGTAGTTCTAATTTTTGTACAATACTTATCAATATACCTGCCTTATAAAAATATTTTGGAAGATTTTTCTTCTGTTTCTAGAGTAGGAATAGAAAAAGAGATTTCCATTTAAATGTCTAGGAAAATCTCCTAAATGGTCCTGGCACCTCTTTAGGGAGTAGCTCCTCGACAGATACGCTAGACTGTATTTTTGCTGTCAGATGCTTTCTGTTTTCTCTGAGAAAGGATTACACATTCCCATTCTTTGCCTGGACGTGATGTGTGCCAGTTCCAAGCAAAAACTTTAAGAGCCATTGTGGGTTTCTGTAAGCTCTCCGCCTTTTTCTCCTTTTCTCTAAGATTGGCATATACCAAAATGGCATGTCCCAGGAATGCAAGGCTGGTTAAATACAGAAAGATGAAGAAATGTCCCACGATGAAGCACATGAAGCAGAGCTGACCGAAGTACACACAACTTGCAGTTGGCATGTAACAGAAGTGAGCAAATCAGTCTTTGCTTTTTTAAGCCACTGGGATTTGAGGGTAGTTTCTATCACAGTATTAACAAGAGAAAAATGGTTACTACATTTTTTTCTGTGTGGAATATGATCAGCTTAGACTTTTCATCCCTTCCAGGGTTACTTTTGCATTTTCCAAAGATCATTCAGTTCATCTAGGGTTATACATTTATTTTTCCGGACTTATGCAAAGCAGGCTTGTCATTTTAAAACATTTTCTTTTTCAGTATGTATGTTTCTTTTTATTTCTTACTTCGTCTATTTGTGTTCGCTCTCTCCCACGCCCCCCTCCCCGCCCTTGATTAGGTTAGCAAATGGCTTATCTCTTTTATTGACTTTTTCAAAGAACTATTTTTTTAAAAATATTTAACAGCCTCTCAATAAGGCTGTTAAATTTTTTAAAAAAAAATTCACATACCATACAATTCACCCGTTCACAATGTAGAGTTCAGTGACTTTAGTATATTCAGAGTTGTGCAACAATCATTACAATCAAATTTAGAACATTTTCATCACTCCAAAAAGAAACCCCCACAGCTCCTTAGCCATGACCCACACTTGCCCATCTCTCAGTCCCTGGCAGTCACAATCTCCTTTCTGTCTCTCAGGATTCACCAAGTCTGGGTATTTCATATAAATAGAATCATACTGTAAGTGCCAGGGTCACTTAGTGTCACAGGAGGTTTGATTAGGCATTTAAATGGAAATATCTTTTTCTATTCTGACTCTAGAGACAGAAGAAAAATCTTCCAAAGTATTTTATAAAGCAGGTCTAATGCTGTATAACGTTGTATGATAAACAGAATCACACAACATGCGTTCCTCCGTGACTGGCTCCGCTCCCTGAGCATCGTGTTCTCCAGGCTCACCTGTGTGGAAGCGTGAATCACTACGCCATTCCTTTTTGCTGCCCTATTATTCCACTCTACAGATATGCCACATTTCACATTTTATTCATCCATTTGCCAGTTGATAGGCATTTGGGTTGTTTTAGTTTTTGCCTGTTATGAAGAATGCTGCTGTGAACATGGGTATAAAACGTTTGTGTGGATGTTTGCTTTCATTTCTCTTGTAAATACCCAGGGGTGGAATTGCTGGGTCAGCTGGTCATCTCAGTTTAACCTTTTGAGTAACTACCGAACTGTTTTCCAGGGAGGTCCACCCTTTGACATTCTCACCAGCAGTGTATGAGGGTCTCCGTTTCTGTACAGCCTTGATAATGCTTGTTATTACTCTACTTACTGACTCCAGCCATCGCAGAGGGTGTGAAGTGGTATCTCATTGAGTGTGTGTGTTTTCAGGTGAAACAATTTTATTTCACATTTGTCTTTAAAACCACAAGGACACTATTTTCTTCTTATAAAAAGGTAGGCACAGATACTTCTGCTTTCTAGAAAATGATCATGTAAACCCTCACGAAGAAAAATGCTCCCTATTTTATGGTTTCAGCGAGGCTGCTTGAAGAAACTCACATCTGAACCGATTCCCTAAAACATGTCTTTGGTAGCTGTCTTTTTCATCACTGAGTTGTCATTATTCTTCTATATTCTAGATAAAAATCCCTTATCTACTTATGGAATAGGAGAAAATAAAATTTTCTGCTGTGTGAGAAGTGAGCTATTCCATAAGCAGTCTTCACTTTCTCAAGTGTCCTTTGAAGCACAAACTCCTTATGTTTTCATGTGCAGTTTGTCTGCATTTCATCTGGTTGTGTGCTTTTGGTGTTATGTCTAGCAATTTATGCCTATATTTCCTTTGATGACTTTTATAATTTTAGCTCTTAGATAGGTCTTTAATCCATTTTGAGTTAATTTTCTATATTATCTGGGGTATGAGTTCCAGTGCATTCTTTTGCAATAGTCCCCAAACTATTTATTGCAAAGACCAAAAAACTGTTTTTTTTTTTTAAACTTTGTGTTATGATTTCTAACTCAATTTTTGCTTTAAATATCTTTTCTTCTTCCTTTCAATTGATTTTCCTTGGATGCCTAATTCATATGTTTTATTCTTTGTTGTCATTCACATAAGCAAGGCAGTGAATTTTTTTTATTATGGTGTTAATATTTATAGATTCTGATACATAGTTTTTTTATTATTGCTATCATATTATAAAAATTCTGGAATTTGGATCTTCATATCTCTCTTTGGACCCAAGAGTTATTTTAAAAAGATATTTCAACAGTTTTTCCAGGTTGAAAGACCCTTTTTATTTTTTGGTTTTGTTATTAATTTCTATTATGTAATTTTTATTGCATTTTTGTCAGATGATTAGTTGAATTATTGCTACTTTTTGGACTTCATTTGAGGTTTTTGTCTGGGGTCCTATATACTGTCTTTAAAGAAATCTTCTATAGGAACTTGAAAGTAAAGTGTATTCATTACCATTATCAAAACATAGTGATACACACACACACACACATACTCACGCATATATTATTTTGTTTTTTTTGTTTTTGATTTTTTTCTGAGATGGAGTCTTGCCCTGTCGCCCAGGCTGGAGTGCAGTGGCATGATCTTGGCTCACTGCAATCTCCACCTCCTGTGTTCAAGTGATTCTCCTGTCTCAGCCTCCCGAGTAGCTGGAATTACAGGCCTGCACCACCACACCTGGCTAATTTTTGTATTTTTAGTAGAGACGGGGTTTCACCATATTGGCCAGGCTGGTCATCTCAAACTCCCGACCTCGTGATCCACCCACCGTGGCCTCCCAAAGTGCTGGGATGACAGGCATGAGCCACCCCGCCCAGCCTTCTTTGATATTTTCTATGCTTCCTTTTTAATCACTTGATCTACCTTGCCTGACAAAAGCTTTTCTCTTTTTACTAATGCGTTTCTGTTTCTCCGTGTGTCTTTTATAGTTTCTACTTTAAGAAAATTTCCGTTTTATGTGGTACCCAGATAGTACAGATTTTTAAAACCAATTTTATTGTGATTGTGTTATTTTTATAAAGTAGCCTGCATATCGTTTAGTGGTTTTTGGCCTGAATTCTGTTTTTTGATAGGAGGATCATGTTCTGTTGGTCACATTAGCCTCCTGTGCCTTCGCCTGTCATTTCCTTTTCAATCATTCTGAATTACTTTATTTCAGCAGTGTCTCTTATATACAGAATAGAGTTGGGTTTTGCTTTGAGAATCAATTTAAAGCATTTTTCTTTTAAAAGGTTCACTAAGCTCATTTACATTAATTAACATAACTGATGTGTTAGGCCTCCGTGTGCCATATGGCTTTATGTTTTTTAGTATGTGGTCTGGCTTTCTTTCTGATCATAGGAAGTTTTCATAATGCTAATATCTTAATACTTTTAGTATCTTCTTTCTTTAAAGTATCTTTTCTTCCTTACTGTATGCAATAATAAAATTAACTTGTAAGCTTTATTCTCTTCTGTTTTTTTTTTTTTTCAGGGGTATTCTTTATCCTCTTAAACAAGCTTAAGCTTCTATTTGATTTATTTGCTTAATATGATATTCCTTTTCTCCTAAGTGTTCCTAAGAGAGAGTCAGAGACTTACACGGCCTACTTTCTTCCTTTTCCCATTTATTGGTTGGTTATTTGCATATTATTAGCATATATTGCATTTCGGTATTATCCTACCACTGTTGGCCCCACATTCTGATCCTACTTTAGTTCTACAGTAAATCTATATTCAGTGATTTTCACTTGTATTTTTGCTAAGGTTATTCCAACATCATCTGGATGATATGAACCTCATTTTTCAGTAGAAATCCCAGAAAGAGTCATGGGAACAATAATCCTTGAGTTTCTTTTTTTTTTTTTTTAATATATATACTTTTTATTGCATTTTAGGTTTGGGGGTACATGTAAAGAACATGCAAGATTGTTACATAGGTACACACATGGCAGTGTGATTTGCTGCCTTCCTCCCCATCACCTATATCTGGTATTTCTCCCCATGCTATCCCTCCCCAACTCCCCACCCCCTGCTGTCCCTCCACTTTTTCCCCCCAAATGACCCCCGTGTGAGTCGCTGCCCTCCCTGTGTCCGTGTGTTCTCATTGTTCAACACCCACCTATGAGTGAGAATATGCGGTGTTTGATTTTCTGTTCTTGTGTCAGTTTGCTG
>PVKV010040297.1:0-12371 GCA_004027835.1 Alouatta palliata
TATATTTATATATTATACATAATATATAATTTATAATTATTAATATATATTTATTCATATATCATATTATATATTAATATATTATTATGTTATATAATATATAACATATTAATTAATATAGATAATGATATTTATTATAATATTATATAATTAATATAATTATATAATTATAAAAATAATATAATAATTAATATATATTAATTAATGTATAATATAATAATATATCATATATAATATATTAATTTATTATGTATTTATTAATTTAGTATATAAATTATATATTATGTATATTTATATATTACATTATTATAGTTCCTTCACACTGGGAACCAAGGGGACTGGCTGAGGCTTTTCATTAAACCTCACCAGGATTTCATCACATATATTTGAGAAATTTCAACTTTAAAAGAATTTGGGACCCCTAATCTGTGTTTGCTTCTCCTCATTCATGTATGATTCTCCCCTCTTAATGCTGACAATTTTATATTCTTTCTACAGGAAGGATAACCCTTGTAAGAAGATTGTACTCTAAACATCTTTGTTAATTATCTTGGAAACTAATATTTTATATATATGCACATATATGTGTATATATATACATATATGTGTATATATATATGCACACACATACATATATATGTGTATATATATATATATATATATACACATAAACACACACATACTCATGTGTGTGTGTGAATGGGTATGTGTGTGTGTCTTCAGCTACCCTGAAATCTATATTAAATGCTGAGCATATTTGCATTATGGAGTGATATTTGCCTTCTGTGAACACTCTTCTTGCTAAAAGTATAGAATGATGTTCCTAGTCAGATAGAATTTGGAGACATTTTATTGCATCCTCCTGAAGAAATTTATTCACAGAGACACAGAAGCAGAAAGAAAATGTGGGCTATTTGCAGCCAGAATACTTTGGCTCTGGTTCCTAAAATAATAATAATAATAATAATTAATCATCCCCAAGAGGATATGGGAACATGTTAGAAAACTTGAATACAGCTGCCTCAGCTTTGTGTTCAGTTTGGTCCTATCTCACATTATGATTTTTCTGGATGGATAGCAAAGGAGAGCTGAGTGCATGCCAATGAGTTAGTAAATGGTGACTAAAGTGTCTGAGATTTTTGTTATTTTTAAAAGCAGAAAAAGGAGAAGATCAACAATACAGGAAGATAGAGAACATGGAAGGCTCATCAATTCTCATTTCTGATGAGATGCCTAACTAGAGAACTCAGGAGCAATAAGGAAGAGTTGCAAATAATGAAGGCACCAGAAGGGAGTCTTCCCAAATGAAGGTTGATGATTTATTGACTTAAAAATCTTTTGAGTTATAAGGGATAGCAGATTCAACTTTCTCATTTTGTGCATAAGAAATCTAAGGTCCAGGAGAAGTGTTGTGACTAGCTCAAATTCCCCTAGGTGTTAACAACTCATACATTTATCTTATTATTCTAGAACTAGCTAGACAGCATGTCAGTGACCAAATTTTATGGTAAAATCTAGAAAATATTGGTGAAAAAATAAAATAGAATAAACGAAATTAGTTTCCCTTGAAGTTACAAAACATGAATCCATATCCATTAGTCATCAGCTGCTTTGCCATTAGAAAATTAAACACACACTTCAGCAAGCGCATGGACAAACTGCACCCACGCACATGGCAAGCTTACAGTCACATGGAATCAGATGAGTTCTACTATCTTTCTCTAGCATGTTAAATGCCAAGCAAATGCTAAAATTGTTATTCTGAAAAGTTTTGGGCTCCGCAGTATGCCATTGCTAAGATTTTTCCTGTGCCCAGATAGTTCATTTTATCTTTGCTATAAGAAGAAGAGAGTCCATGTAGACAGAGGAATTTCATTTCTTTGAATTCCAAAATGTTTTCAGCCACGGTTATATAGACAGAGCATATATGTGATTACTTAAAACAAGTTGTTATTTTTAGCATGTTCCCTGATCTCAAATCAAAGTGGTTAGTTCAGGAAAAAAAAAAAAAAAAAAATTCTTTTTTTCAATTTTGTTAAGTATTTGTGTAGAAACACATTGAGTGATAACTTGGAAAATTAGATAAATAAATTGCAGCTCCCCCCTCAAAAAAAAAATTTTTTTTTAGAAAAGTTTCTTGACATGGAATTTAAGGCATTGGAAGAATACTCATAACAAACTTTGTTTGCCCTGCGTACAGAATCTTTTTATGTCTTATCACCATAATCGAAGCTTAGATTTTTTATTATCAAAAGACTATTGTTTGCCAGACAGACTATCAAAATTTATTAGAAAAACCTCCATGGCTCTCTCCTCCAAAAACCCACTGCTCAGTAAACTCTTCCACAGCTTCATTGCTACTGTTTAGCCTTATGGTCACTAGATGTCGCTGCTGCCGTTTGAATGAGATTTTCTTCCAGCTTCACTCACAAAATTTTTTCTAAAGATTCTTACGGTTTTTAAAGTTATATTTTGGTGGTGGTGATGGTGGTGCTGGGAATTTGATGAATGAATGATATTGTATATATTAATAATTGCAGGTCGCTTATTTTTCAGATTAAGAAAAAAACTGGAAAGATGAAGTAACTTGCCTAAGGATTCATAGGAAAAAAGTGCTAGAGCCAGAGTAGGGAAAACAGTTCACATGTCTACACTTCACCAGCTTTTAAGAAGCAAACATGTTCCAGCTGTGAACAATTAAGATATTCACCTTTTTAAATCAAAACCCACTGGATAATATTTATCACACTTTAAGTCAGTTTCACTTTGCATTGTCCCTGTTGGTCTTCTCCTCGGACACTAGATACACATGAATCATGAAGGCAGGTGACTCGCAGGTTAGATTTACTAGATAAAGAAGGCTGACAGAAGTTCATCATCCAAGTTAAGGTTATTCATCGCTCCAGAGAATCTCCCCCAGGGGAAAAATGTCAACAAGCTCAGGAGAGTCTCCCCCCACAAAGTTATTAAAATTAAGCAAACATACACAGCACCCACACACAATCCAATACAGAGGGCATCTCCAATACAGCTTTCCTATTAATAGAAAGCCAGTGGAGTTTTCTTCAGAAGCCTCGAGGTACAAAGGGCGCAGAAGGACTGTGAGGGCAATCCCCAACTGCTTCCACCGACCAAGGAGAGGAGAAAGAAAGACATGACCAAAAACAAAAACAGAATCAAACAAACAAAAAAAAGGCAAGTTAACTGAGAGAGGCAAGTTAACTGAGAGAGGCAACCAAGCTACGCTGAAGCTTCCAGATAGTTCTGCTCTCCAGGGAAAACCAAAAATTCACCACCCTGCTTGATGGATTGGCAGGCAAGAGAAAGGGGGAAACTTCACACACTGGGCTCAAAGTTGTTGGACCCCTTTTCCAGTCCCCATCTCAAGAAAAGAAGAAGGGGGCAGGGAGGAATGGACGTGCCCTGAAAAGAAAAGAAAAAGGAGCCAACATTGCGGCCAGCCTTGGGAAAATCTCCACAGATGAGCATTTTTTGTTGCGTTAAGTGGCCGGCATTAGCAGCCTAAACACGTAGGGGAAGGCTAACATCGCCGTTAACAAAATGCGGTAGAGGAATGATAGACCAGGGAGTTGAGAGTGGAAGCGCTAGTTTTGCATAAAACAAAACAAAAAACATTTCTGAGAACTTAAGCTCCTAGGGCGTTGAGTGGAGTGACAATTTGGGGAACGCCTCCATCCATAGAGGAAGCATGCACGAGGCATCAGTTTCAGAGGCTTATTTTTAAAATATGTTTATTTCAGCTGCCTTAGAAGTAATTTCATTGTCTGAAAAATAGCTTCTTAGACCATGGTTCTGAGGTCGTCTCTGGGAGGCAGAAGAATCATCTCTGGGATGTCTCTTTCAAACTCCAGCATTGGGATTAAGAACTGACAATTACGGAGGTTCTGGAAGTCAGAATGAAAATGGTCACCTCCACCACCCTCACACTGCTTCATTTCTCTCACACTTAGGGAGGTAGATGAGATACAGTTATGCCACACAGAGATAGTAAGAGAGATGGGGAAAGGGAGAGAGAGGAAAGAGGAAAGGGAAGGAAAAGCAAGGTAGGAAGGAAGGGAGGGAGTGAGGGGACTGGAAGGAAAATTAGAAGAAATGAAACCCAATTGAAGTCCTATTATTAGTATCTTTTTTTTTTCCAAAACTAAATCAACTGTCTTGTACCCTCCTCATCTTTCTAGGAAATCTTCAGCCTGAACAATGTTCTAGGTGCCCTAAGGCAATAAAAACAAAACTTTGGATGAGTGGGGCGGGGAAACGTTACCGGAGGGCCGGCGCGGGGCTCACAGCAGTGTCTGCAGTACTGGTGCTAAGGAGACTGAGCGCTCGAATGCTGTTGGTAAATTTCTTCCCAGAGCCCCACGTTCCCTTGTTTAGCATCTCCCTTCTCCAAGAATTACTTGAGAGGATGAGCTCGACAATGGTTGGCTTTTCTGCGTGAAGAGCCGATAGGATCCACCAAGATTAAAATCCAAAAAAGGCTCCCGGTGCTTCCGAGTACAACCTCAAATTCTCTCGCACACTGCCTAAGTTTCTTGAAACTCAGAGACTCAGCTCAGTGTGAAAACTTGGGGGTTCTCCTGGGTCAGTCTCCCTAACCACAGGGGGACCCCTGCAAACATGGCCTCCTCTTTAATACCTTTGTAACTCAGTTCTTCAAGCAACCCACCTAGAAGAATAAAAGGACTCACTGGGCTCCAAGAACTGAGTAGATGATTAAATAAAGCCAGCATCTCAGTTCTTCGCGCTTGGGGTGGGGAGTAGGGGCGCTGGGGAAAAGTCGGGAGTAGCCCCCGCGATACCAACTGGTGGCCAGAGGCGGGGGCGGGAGGAAGCATTGAAATGTGGCGGTGCCTCCACCAGCCGTCACTTTGTGAGCCCCCAAGTCAGGCTACTCTAGACCACTCTGGATGAAAGTGGATTGTCTCTCCAGAACCAAATATTCCCTGATCAGCTTCCCCAGCGCCCTCACGCTTTCCTGGGAGAGCATGGCGCTGCTGGAGACGCGGCGCTTCTGTCAATTGTACAGAGCAATTACTAAGAAAATATTGTGACGACTTTGTAGGGCGGAAGGGGACGTGAGGGGTAAGGGAGGGGGAGTTAGTTTGGAGAGCAATTTCCAAAGGAATATTGACTTTGATTCCCGAGGTCACAGCGCAAAAAGGGGTTCTGAGCTGCAGAGCTCTTCCTCTAGGTGGCGGACTTTGGTACCAAACCGCGGCTAGATGAGCGCTGACTTCAAACAGGATTAAGCTTCTTGCTGGTTAAAAATAATAACAGTAGTAATATAGAGGTGTGGGGCTGCTTTTTTCCCCTTTTGGATATTTATTTATTGCAGGGAAAAGTCATTGATTTTCCTAAGCAAACTGTGTTTCTCCTTCACTTGGTGGAAAATAAAAACTGTTTGAATAAATAAGTTATTTCTGAACATTTTGTTGTCAAAGTGTTAAATGTTCCCGTCATTTTTATTCAAACACTAACATGATTACAGCCAATTATATATTCACCAGTGTTCTTTATTTTAGAGTAATTGTACTTGTCACTAATAAAACAGAGGCATAATGGATCGCTACTGTTCTAGATTTTCAAGCAATTTTGTGTAATTTGATTGAATTATACATCTTATCTGCTACTTTTTTATTTTTGTATTTGGGGATCCTATTTTCTTGAAAATTGCAGCTCTGTGCTTGTTTTGTTGTTTCTCCAGTAACGTACACTTCGGTAACACTGATAAATAGAAAGAGTCCCTTTGAAATGTCAAAAATCAGTTGTTTTTTTTTCCACACCCCCTCCCTGCACTTCAGCTTGGGGAAGACCTGAACTCTGCGGCAGCAAGGGAGTCTGAGCCAGTGAGTGCGCTTCCTAAAAAAGTTCAACCTCAAGATAAATTCCCCATTGGCCCCAAAGGTAGTCACCTCCCTGCCTTGAGTCTTTGTCTCTTTCCTGTAATGATACTGTTGGGTGTCTGGGGCTTCAAACATGCTAAGACAAGTAGACTATGGATTCAGTTCATGTGCAATATGTATCAAGGGAAAGAATATATACGGTGCAGCTAAAAGATAAACTGTATATATTACTCCAATTACACAAACCCCAAAGGTCCTACCTACTAACCCACCCACCCCTCGCCAATTAAAACAATTATCTGTTGCCTATGTTTTTTTGGTTCCAAATATACGGAAAGGACTGGGATCAGTACTTTCTCCCCCCACCCCTTTTTTTAAACGATTTCAATAATTGTTTTAAAAAGATAGGGGGAAAGATGCACACACCTTCCCATTGTCCACATATCTGAACAATCAAGAAATAAATGTGACAGCGAACAGACAGACGTTATGATCTTGAGGGACCATCTCCAAAACTGAAGGAGCAGAGAATGTGTAATTCTTTTCCCAGTAAATCCTTCCAGTTCCTAGGACAGGACTCAAACGTCCCGATAGGAGCTGCAGTTGCGAGATGGAGCCAAAGATTCTGATAAGTGGCGTGTGTATGACCCAATATTTATCAATAATAACAACAAAATCAAGTGAAACCAAGGCTGGAGATTTTGAACTGCTTCTGAAGCCCTGGGGTGGGATATGCACGTGATCAGAGAAAAAGTCGCTGGAGATGAGTTGACTACATTTGTCCGCCCTGGGGAGCAATCCTGGGGCAAAATCCAGTGCTAATTGATACCAACCAGCCAAACTATCAGCTGTAAATGTTCAAGGGGACAAAGAATGAGCAGTGTGTACTAAAGATACTCCAAGTATTTTTTTTCAAGTAAATAGGGACGTGTCATCAGTAGCGTGTATATGCATATAAATAGGAAAAAAGAATTATTTTTAACTAATTAGGAAAATAATGTTTCATGTGTAATTCCAGACTTCTCTTGTGTTTCCCACCCTCCGACTGTTTTGTAATTGGGACTTCTTCTAGGAAAACTTGCGGGCCCTGTTTTGTGTTTCGAGCGGGAGAACAGATGATACTCAGCTCAAATAGAGGCTGTTCTCTCCTCTTTTGGGGTTGTTTATTCTAAGGCCAAAAGGAAAGACGGCCAAGGCAGCGGTGTGAGCTTGGTGTCTTGCACTGCAGGCGGCCGAGGAGGCCCAAGTTGGGACAGCTCCGGAGCGAGCTCGGTGCCCCTCAGCTGGGGGAGAGCGTGCGGCAGCCGCCTGCCAGACCCACAGGCTGCTCTCCAAAGGAGCTGGGCTTTTTCAGCGTTTCTATTTCCTTGTAGACTCCTCTATCTTATCTAACAAGTTCACGCTCCGGGAGAAAAGAAGACGGTGAGAAAAAAAAAAAAAAAGAAAGAAAGAAAGAAAGAAAAGAAAAGAAAAGAAAACCTCTTCACCGTGGTGATTCATAGTTCACAGGCCCGGGAGCCAAACTTGCCGACCCAGCTTTTTTTCTCGAACGTTACTTTCTCTCCTGCGTGCCTTAGGACAAACCCAGAAGGAACATACTAAAATTGGAGAACAAGAATCTAGTGTTGTTTTAAAAATAAAAGTAACCCCCCCCCCATACACACATCTTTGATGTTGTTGATTCTGACACAGAGGAGTGGAAGGAGTGGGGTTGTTTTGTTTACACAAGACAATGGTAACTTGTTCCTGATGCCGCTTTACCACTAGCTTAGTCTGTCCTCTCCTCTCCTCCCCGCATACGACTCCTTCCAAAGAGCGGGAGAGAAATACCGGTATAACTGTTCTCCCCGATTGGGTTCAATACCCATTATGTGCAACTGAATATTTGAATTCACGTCACCTGCATGCACCTCAGTCTTTTAACTCTGAGATGTTTCGAGCTTTATAGAAATACAAGCTCAAAACCTTCAACTGTTTTCTATTTCCCCGCGTTTACTGTGGCAGATGACCTCTTAGCCCAAAATTATTGATATGTATGTGTATCCGGTCTCATGTGCCAAAAAACCAGATACTTAGGCTGAAAAGCCAACTTTAAGGGAGGGACATCTGGAGAGATGACGCCTAGAATCAAGGCCTCTGGCTCGATTGCGCTCGGCAAACCTCTGCAACAAAGGAGCGCCCGGCGAGCGCGCGGGTAAGCGCAGGGAGCAGCGGCGCGCAGGCCTGGGAGCCCCAGCTCCGCGATGCTCCTCGAAGGAAACCCTCGCAGTTACAACCTCAAGGGAGTGGGCAGCGGAGTGAGAAGGGCTGGACCTTTTGAGAAACGCTGCTCCAGCAGATTTTCCCTGGCTGGGGGCGGGGGGGGGAAGGGTGGGGTGGGAAGACCTACCGGAACCGACACGGGAGAGTGAGGGCCAAGTGGGTGTAAGATGAGCACGAAGTAAAAGTTTGCCCATTGGTTTGTCCACCCAGGTTTTTTGAAAGAAAGCAGACAAATCTGATTAGTAGATATGACTTTCCCCACGCGAAGGGAGACTTTGGGGTGAAAGGTTCTCTGCGTGCCTCCTGGCTTGCTTACACACTTAAGAAGTTTTGCCTCCTCTCATTTTTTCACACCTTCAGTGGGTGCATTTCCTATAAGATACTTATTAATCTCTTACACGGACCTTGAACTGTTCGGAGTGTTTTCCGTGTACATTTCACTATTGAGCCGTGACTAATTCAAAGGTGACCAGCTAATAATTGCAAGGGAGTCACACCTTTCCATCTTTTCTCACACAACTGGTATCTGGGGGACCACTTGGAGGTATACTTCGAAACAGAAGTCTTGATTCACCGCTCCCCTCCCCGCCACACACACGCACACAGGTTCTCAAAAACGTCCTGTAACACTTCCCGAAGTAGATTGAGGCTTCTATTAGAAATCGCATAGAAGCTCCAACTAATTAAGAACAGTTAGGGGATAGCTAGGAGCTCCAGCTCTTAAGAGCTCAGCATTTTTAACCCTGTAAGTTTTTCTTTCAGCTTGATATATATTTATAAAGCTATTTTCTTTTTTCTCTTTCAGTGCCCCACTGATGCAAAATCCAAGGTAGTATTGTTTTGTGGGCTGGCTTTTGCCAAGTCTCAATTTTTCCCTTATGGGATAGAGCTGGGGGTTAAAACTAAGGACTTGAGCTCTAGGCTTCTTCATTCTAGTTCACCAACACCCGTTCAACTCTTTGTTTTGTTATGTTGTTGTTGTTTGTTTGTTTGTTTTTTGAGCTTCCCCTGTCTCCTTTGAAGGACTGACTGCACCATTTCCTTTGGCAACTAGAGGAAAAATAGGAATTGGCCTCTCAGGGGCACTTCCCCAGTGTGGGACCGTTTCTCACAACTAGATCAGATCTAAAAATGGAACAGGTCTGTCCTCACACTATCAGGGTCTCAAGTCCTTCAGCGAATCACTTACCCTCTGGAGGGCACTGGCAAATAATGAGAAACAAGTGAAAGGTTAGTGGACATTATGTTTACAATGTTTACAAGACGCTGTACAGAGTATTCGACTGAGAAGTTTTTCCAGAGACTAAAGGTCCCTTGGGTCTCTGGTGGTATTTTAACAGGGATCTTTCCGCACCGGGTTCTCTTTTGGGTAATATCGGGAAAAGCTTCTCCCATGCACATTTTGCTGAAGATCACGGTGACTTTTCTCTTGGCTGCGGATGTACATGGCTTCACTGAGCCTGGAACACCTGGCAGCTCAGAGACTTTCCTGGAGCGTCCCAGGGGTCTCTGTCAAGGCCTTCTCCTCATCCTGGTCCTCTTCCTCCTCCTGCTCCTCTTCTTCACCTTGGACTTTCTCCCTTTTGAAGTGGCTCCCTAGCTTATACAAGCTAAACATTTCCACTCTCATATAGGAGGCTCTCCCATATATTTTTTTACTCGAGGTTCTCAAGCAAAATTGCCGGTGCCACAATGTTATGATGGAAGGATGCTGAAATGACAGGCCTAGTAGACGCTTGTCTTAATCATCGGCTTCTTAATTTAGTTTTAGTGCTGTGTGTGTGTGAGTGTGTGTGTACACACACTCGCGAATGTGCGCGCCCCCGGGGACGTTGAGGGTGCGCGCGCGCTGAGAGCAGCCGCTGACAACCTGCAGCTCCCTAATGAGTGATGAGGCAGGGCTGCTGCAGAAAAGTAACACTTCCCTGGTGTGAAGACCTCTTACTGAGAAGTTTAGTTCACTACTGTTCTCGCAAACCTAATCGTATAACCTGTAACCAAAACCCACGGAACAAGGATACAACACGCTAAAGAGTAACTTCTAATCACTAAATGTTAGCACCATTACCTGCTGTTAGGAAGATATTACAGATGAGTTGGCTCCAGAGAGGGCAGACCTCGCTTACCACAGGGTCTCTGGAAATACTTGATGCCTCTGCATAGGATCCCCTCACTCCCAAACGTCACAAGGTTAGAAATTCTCTGTGCATCTGCAGGAAGAGAGGTTTAGCTAGAATTTGGTGCTGGGTGCCGCTCCAAGGACACCCTGTCCAGGGAGTGGAGAGCAGGGTGGATTTTAGATAAATGGGGCCCACCCTCCTGTAACCAGCAGGTAGAAAGAAGAAAAGAGGCAAATCACTGACCAAAAATGGGAAACAGGCCCTAAGGAAGACTTAAATGACACCGCCAAATGGAAAAATGAAATGTTCTCCTCCCTACTCAGATGAAGTATGCTGTGGAGCCTTGGTTATTAATTAAAACTCCAGAAGGAATAATCTAATTCATTGCTTAAGCAATTCTTCCCTTGAAGCTGCTCACTCTTTACAGGGCCTGACCTCTTTGGGGAAGCTGGGGGACTGCAGACAGAGCAAGAGAGAAGTTTACTGTGATATATACCAGAAAATTACATTTACTCTGACTTCTGCTTTTATTCATTAATAGTACACACACACATTTGTAGATGTCTGTGTGACAGATCAAGGTTAGACTGATCATGAGAAAAAAAATCGGAATGATAGAGAATTTGTTTCAGGTCTCAGACAACTGATTCCCTCTGTCTTCTGAAGGTAATCACAGGGACAGAGCGGGGCTGGAGATAGGGCTTCAAGTGCTTTGGGAAGAGGCCCAAGGTGGACAGAGGCAGGCCTTCAAATCCAATTTGCACGCAAATTGGCAGGTAGGATATACAAAGCCCCATCCAGAGACTTTCAACTTGCACAATGCTATGTCCAGGACCCTCCTCCCCCTCCATGTCAGCTAGTAGCAGTGCTTTGGAAAAGCTATTGCTGAGATAAACAGGGGCTGCTGAGTAAACAGTGCATGTTCTGTTGAATAAGCTATATATATACATATATACACACACACACATACATATATATACATATATATACACATATATGTATATATATGCATATATATATATATCACCCTATCTCAACATAAAGTGCAATTGAAATGATTAAAAAGAATTAAAACTCACTTCTTGCCAGATTACAAATAACTTTTGTCATTAGAAAGAACAAATTTTTAAATATTATATTAAACCATATACTATTTATTCCTGTAAGAATATCCTATTTTGAGAGACTTGTATTCATGCAATCCTTACACTATATAACACATTCTTGATTTGAATGCAAAACATTTTCCCAGTTAATATGAGCTCCTGGCATATAAAATCAGATTATTACAGTGCTCATTAGCAAACCCCAGTTTTTGCTATTTGAAAGTAAACAGAAGAAAAACTTATTTTCACCTGCTAAAATTCTATACAAGATTACGAAACAATGCACGCTCAGCTTTGACCTAAGAAACACCTTAAAACATTAAAAATTCATCAGTCAGAGTTGGTGTTGTATTGAAGGAATGTCCTCCAGTTTGCTGCTGAGCTCGGATTTGAATAAAATGTCCAATGTTAACAAACAATACCCACGTTTGGCACTTTGTGTATTAAATTGATCAAACAGATTTTAGGAGGCACAATGCACAATTTGTACAGACCTGATTGAGTTAATATAATATCAGCAAATTTTACATCGAAATGATTCTGTTTCTTTTCTTTGTGTTTAAAACCAGCACAGATTACAAATTTTAATGATCTGAAAATGTTTGGTATACAAAATCATGCTTATTTCAGTATTAGCAAAAACACAAGAAATTTTTCAACACAAACACCCAGCTGTGTCTATTTTAAAAGCAGTTCAATGACAGCTTGCACTTATGAGCATGCAATCAGCTAATTTCGTTTTTTTTTCTTCTGTGTTAATCAACACTTTCCTTCCTGCATATCAGAGTACAAATAGTATAGTTACTCCACATCAGTAAATGTTTACGTAACCTGTCCTTTCCCAAGAATCCGGTTACACCGAATCATTTCACGCTAGACCGACTACGAAAACGTACCGGGCAGTCCACCTCAGAGGGAGCCCTGTGTGCCATTATAAGTGGTGGTGAGAAGGGGGGCTATAGGGGGAGAAATTGGGAGGAGTAGGTGGAGGAATGGAGAGAGAGAGGAATGGAGGGAGG
>PVKV010040298.1:0-12368 GCA_004027835.1 Alouatta palliata
ATCACCATATATTCATTCATAATGGTGTCAGGTACTACAGACTTAAGCATTATATGCAACATAATAGGAATCAGGGGAGACAAAGATTTGAGGTTTGAAAGGGTTTCTGGAGAGCATCTGTACAGGGATATTCCTAGAAAGCATTCCAGAGGACCACAGCAGTGCCTGGTTTATGGTTCAGTGACTAAGATATTCTGGGCAAAATTTGGGAGAAACTACAGTGCTGTTCATTTTAATGTAGAGCCCCTACCCCTTTTACAGACCATACTCAGCTTCTGCAGCTTCAAAGTCAGCCAGGAGAAAACAGAGGAGTGGTAAACTTCTTTTTTTTTTTTTTTTTTTTTTTTTTGTAATCTTCTGTTACTAGGCAGTAAGCACAAGGTGATAGCCTCGGAGTTGCTGCTCTGCTGAATTCTCTCATCATTAAATTGCATTTTTAATAACCAGAGACACAAAAGATGTCAGCTATTTAAGAGCCACTTCTTCTCTTCAGAACCCAGCTGCCAGAGACTGTAATTCCCAGCAGCACTTGAACAGGTATCCCAGCAACAGCACCTTGCACTGACTAATTACAGGCCAGCAGGTCTCCTCATCCTTTTCTTCCTTTCTTCTTCTCATCTGTCACTTTATTCCTGCTCTCTTCTCAGACACTCCTCCAACTGGTCTCCTGGATCCCTTTAACTGTGGAATTCTTTGTGTCCTGCCTCTTCTTCAGAGGTCCTTCTCATAAAAACCTTTACCAGGGTACATACAAGTACCTTTGTTGTGTTCATGTTAGAACAGATTCCCTTCTGTGCTCCATCTTTTGAAACAATCCATCTTCTCTTTCACTCTTTTTTAAATCTGCCTCTTCTCCCCTGGCATTTGGGTGTTCCCTCATTCCTCAGTGTATCACCCAAACTTAACAGGAGTAACTTTCTTGTAATTTTTCCCCAGGAAAACCCTGAAGTATTTAATGAAGAGGTCAAAGCAGGCATCATTCTTTGCCTGCTCACCCTCCATTACCCTCATCGTCCTCCGCTCTAGCATAACTACTTTTGTTTAGGTGACCACACTTCTTCACATTGCCTTGTGCTTCAGGGGAAGTTAAGTCCACTCCCAGCTCCAGTGGTGAATCCTAATTACTGTAGTCAACCACAATCATCTTATTTCTTTTCCCAAGGATGGCTTAGAGAAGGGGATTGGTTCTAGTGAATGAGACATGAGAGAAAGTCTGCTGGGGGACTTACAGAAAAAGAGTTTTCATCGTCTTAGAAAAACCAGAGGTAAATGTGACCCCTTTCTTCAAAATGCTATCATCATCCTTGGCCTGAGGCCTGGACCCAGGGCAGCCATCTTGTCTCCAACTGGAAGTATCAAAGTGAGGTAGAGCTAAAGGAGTCAGAGGAGAGCTGCAGCCTTGCCACTCTGTTCATGACATCTCCAGACTTCCCATTATGGGGAGTAATAAACATCTTTGTTGTGTGAGACAATATGAGGCAAGATATTCTGTCACTTTCAGTCAAAAGTATCCCAATATAAATACCATCCATGTTGGAGATGGTCAAATTATAGGTCCACTCCTATCTAGGCAAGGTGATGAGTTGCTCTAAGCTTCATCATCCTCATCAATATAACCAAAAGACCCACATGCATTCAAATGAAGGTATATTAATATAGTAATCTTAAGAACTTTAACCACTCCTTTTTGATGTTACAATGACAATTCTAGATCCCCAGTTCTCTACATGACCCTGAGGAAGCTTACATGTACTTATGAATCAATCTTTATTTACAGCTCAAAGCTTCAGAACTGACAATTCCTTGTGGTTTCTTTCCCAAGTGGGACCTTTGCTCTTATTCTTCTGCTGCTGCTCTGATGTTAGTGGAGTTAGAGACCTACATACCTGGATTGTAGTGGACCTGAAATGCTACCCCCACCCCTCTATGCCAGAGATCTCTGTTGTCATTCGTGCAAAATATGGAAGAAACTGCCATTGTGTGTTTCACTGAAGAAATTCCCACAAAGTTATCTGAGTCCCCTTCTGTTTATTGTAGTCATCCCACAGCAAAATTGCTTGTGCTCCAAGGGACTTCAGCATCCAGAGACATAACTTTCAATTCACACATGTAAGCTGTAGCAGATATTGCCCGCTGGTTCCCTGCCCACTGGAGGATAAAACATAAAAACAACATTTCTCTGACCACTTTCAAAGCTCATGTTCTGTATCTGACCTAGCTTCTCCAAGAAGAGACACCCACCCAAGATGTAGAAGACAAGAGTGATGTGAAGGCAGCTGCTCTCTTGCTTTTGTCATTTTTGTGGAAAGCATGATCATAGAAGCATAAGGATTTTCCACAGTGATGATGACAGGAGTCCCTGGTTTTGTCATGTCAAGAGGCCAGGCATGGGGCATTCATTCTGCTAGCATGGATCATGGCTGAGATGGAGTGGAGCTGGAGCTGTTAGTGGTGGTGGCATCTTCTGGTTCCTCAGTTTGTGGATGAGGTGGGGTACTCTGCTTCCAGCAACTTACTGATTCCTCCACGTTGTGGTGATGGTGTTACAATGACACCCTTAACTAGTCAGTTCTACAGTATTGTTCAGGGACTGTTCAGTACTATTCCCAGAAGCTCAGGCCAATTTCAGGTGCCCTAGTCCTTCCAACAACTTTGTAAGCATCTGTGTTAAATCACTTTCTGCTTAAAGTAGTTTCTGTGATCTAGAAGTGAAACCTTGACTGATACATAGCCAGTTTCTCCCCAGGGTACAAACATACCAACAGAGTGACTGAGTGAGAGAAGATTCCATTATCAGCACCATACTAATCCCCAGAAGAACCCAGCATGCTCCTCTGAAGAACAAGCCATATGGTTAGGTGTAGCTTATAATAGCAATGTCACTTTCAGAGGCTCCACGTTGTTCCCTAAAAGCTGCCATCTGTCAGGGTCACGTGAATCTGTCAAACATATACAAATATACTTGAAATCCAGTGACTTAAAGGTGTAAGACCTCCAACCAGAAGGGTTCTCAGCCCCTGTGTGGATCAGTGGGTGCAAATGGACACAGTAGGGGATAGATGTCAACTAATTCTGTTTGCGAGGAGCTTCTACATTCTAGATCCTGCCTGGACACGATAGGACTATTCCTAATTGTATTTTCTAGGAGTGTTCACGTAGCCAAGACACTATGAAACAGACATGATTTAGTTGTTATGAGGATCCAGTAAGGTAACACAGGTGAAAATGGTAAGCACATTACCTGGGCCATACTCGATGCTAATAAGCATTCTTTCCTTTATTAGTTCAGTAGGCAGCAGTAGGTAATCTGAGCAAATCTTATGAAATAATTCGTTGGTTTTTTTGTTTGTTTGTTTGTTTTTTGTTTGTTCGTTTGTTTGTTTTTTGAGGTGGAGTTTTGTTCTTGTTTCCCAGGCTTGAGTGCAGTGGTACGATCTCAGCTCACTGCAACCTCCGCCTCCCAGGTTCAAGTGATTCTCTTGCCTCAGCCTCCCAAGTAGCTGGGATTGCAGGTGACCACCACCACACCTGGCTAATTTTTTGTGTTTTTAGTAGAGATGGGATTTCACCATGTTGTCCAGGCTGGTCTTGAACTCCTGACCTCTGGTTATCCACCCACCTCAGCCTCCCAAAGTGCTAGGATTAAGGCATGAGCCACTGCGTCCAGCCAATTTGTGGTTATTTTAAACATTGCTGTGTACGCTTTTGCTGAGCCTTATTTAGCATTATGTATAGTTTCTCATGTATTTTCAAATTCAAATGCTAGAAAGATTATTTCTTGCCATTCAAAATACTCTTGCTTCTTAATAGTATTTCAAAGAATTTCCTAAGTGGAGATCATCATTTATCCATTACTTCAACAAATATTCATTTAGTTCTTTGTATCAGACCCTATTTTAGACATTGGAAATCTAATAGTGGAAAAGCAACAAGGTCTTTATACTTAGAAAATTTTCATTCTAAAGAAGATTACAGATAATTATCAAATATAGATATAATCAAAATATTTTTAAACTCATGCTATTGACAAAATCAATTGACTTTTCTTTTACTTAAAAAAAATCTTTCTACAATCTCCTTCCCTCCCATTTCCTTACTTTCTTCTTTTCTTCTTTCCTTCCTTCTCTTCTCTTCTCCCTTCCTTCACTCCTTCTTTTCAATTAATGGTACCCAATAACTGTCATTTGCCAAACACTGTTCTTGGAAAAGTGGATACAACAGAGAACAAAAAAGATAAACATTCTACAGTTTCGGAGCTTATATTCTGTCAGGAGGAGGTAGACAACAAATAAGCTAGAAATAAACAAATAATAAAAATTAGCACTTAGTGAAATGAGGGAAATAAGCTGATATGTTAGAAAGTAAATGGAGGAGAAAAGGGGCACTTTAAATCGGATGCTCAAGGGCACTGGGTACTGCAGGGTGAGATGAGGCTAGCCATCTGAAGAGCCACGAAGAAGAAAGAACCAGCAGACTAGCGGGTGCAAAGGCCACAAGGCAAAGTGAGCATGTGCAAACTCTTGAAGAGAGACAAAGGAGGACAGTGCGGCCGGAGCTCAGTGAGCAGATAGGAGAGTGGGAAGAGATTAGGCTAAAAAGTGTGGGCAGGTCGTCATATGGGGCCTCTTGGGGCGAGGTAAGAAATTTGGAGTTTTTTATAAGTGTATTGAAAGAGCAGAAGGACACTGTTCACCTATACGTGCCTTCTCCATCCTCACATCCCATGTGGTTGCTAAGCTTTGGGATGCTGTGGTGTTAAACATGCATTTAGAGTTAGGATGAGGCAGAGGAAGCCCACATAAGAAAACCAGCCCTTTTTTTCTGTAGAGGTGGAGCATTAGAAAATAAACAATTACCATGATTTCCTATCATTATCATCTCATTTAAAAAAAGTATTTTAAATACCAGTAAAACAAAAAGGTAAGAAAGATAACATATCAGAATGTACTTGTTTTTTAAAAATAGAATTATTAAAAAGTCACTGCACCGTCCCTTTTCTTTCCTATTTCACCTTACACCAGTAATTGACACTTGTCCTTGGGCCAGAGTTATGCTTCTATTTAATAATTTTCTGTGGTGGTTTTCCATTTCTAAACTCTGAAACATCTGCATATTTTCTTTAAATTTGTTCTTTCAAAATATTTATCAAGGGACAGTCTCCTTCTCACATTCTTGGGTTAAGAAAATGATTTTTAAAGTGAAGAAGCTCCATATGCCTAGATTTTTGAATGGATCTTTCTAGTTTAAAGGATCCTCTTTGGGGAATGGACTGTAATTTCTTATACATTACTTTCTTTAAATCTCATACTTTCTTTAAATGTATATGCTATAGTATGAAAAATAAATATCTCCTTACTTGTTTTTCAAGGCAAGACCACTGACTTTCATGGACAGGAAATAAGCTTTAATTAATTTGTCAGTTAGCAGTGATGAGATGCAATAGATTTTCCAAGCCCCCATAGGGACCTCCCATGGGATGTAGGACACAAACCTTGGAGGCTTTCCTGGGTAGAAGATGCAATCTATTTGCCATTAAGTACTAGAAAGCATTTCCCAAAACTCTTTTTATAATACGTTATTTATAAGAGTAGTATTATAAACTTATATTTATAAAATGATATTATTTTGTTGGTAACCTGCCTTGATTTTTACCACACAGATTTTTAGTCTGAAAATTTAGTCTCAAAATTATCTCCTCCAAAAACAATGGCTTAAATCCAAAATTAGCAGTAGGTAAATAATCCCATTCTAGTAGTGAGAGAAAAAACATAAGGTCAGAATATCTTAAGAAAGAATATTTTGGAAAAAAGTATGTCAGCTTTAATTTCTAACCTACTCAAAGGGCTAGCACTCAGTTAAGTTTACAAACATCATATTTCTTCCCTAATGTTTCAGATCCCAAAAATGAAATACTGAATATCTTATATTAAAAAAAGCCATGGTCATTGAAATTGTTGTGGTGCTATTGATTTTGAGTCATTTTGTCATGTGACTCACATTGTGAGTGTATTCTGTCATGCCCTAGAAATATTAATTTAAAAACTAAATAGCAATAGAATTTTTAGCTGATAATTCATAGAAAACTTGAGCTGTAAGAAAAAACAATCTATACACTTCACATACTTCCTTACTAAAACACTTGAAAATTCTATTTTTAGGAAGTTTTCAAAAATCAATCTTTAAGGAAGATTTTAAATGTTTATTTACAACGGTTGCAGATTTGATTAATGTAGGTAATAACTGTTATCTGGTACACATCTTTAGAACCAGAAGACTGAGTTTATGTCCTGGCTCTGCCACTTCATTTTGGGACCTTAGGAAAGCCACTTAAACTCTCTTAATTCTAACTTCTTTTTTTAAAAAATATGCTAATACCCAAATTTCTTCATAGTGATGTTATAAACACCCAACAAGTTTAATTATAATAATGCACTCAGTAAACACAGCAAACTGTTACTTGTTCTCATTATTACATGTGTAAATCATTTTATTTCTTTTGTATACTTTTAATACTAACTTACCTTTTCTTTTCTTTTCTTTTTTTTTTTTTTTTTTTTTTTTTTTTTTTTTTTTTTTTTTTTTTTTTTTTTTTTTTTTTTTTTTTTTTTTTTTTTTTTTTTTTTTTTTTTTTTTTGCTCCCCTACAGGATTTAATATTGGGCAAAGCCATTCCATTCCCCTAGACTGGTCTTCAAACTGGAATGTATATCTCCTTGAGGGTACCTGAACACTCCAAATGGTATGTGTTAATTTATAATTGCAAAGGAATCAGTTTCCAGGTCCTAAACTTCTATATGTGTCCTTTCCTAGCATCATGTAGGTTCTTCTTTCCCATTTCCCTTTTCACACTAGACTTACTCTTATTTCAAAAGAATTTTTTTAAGTATATGTCCCTAATACATCGAGAATTTTACCACGATATACTGGACAAGAATGTAAAAACTCAGGGGAACCAGATAAAGGAATATTTGAAAGTATTATGTTTAGGGGAGCCTTATTTAATGCATAATCAGTACACTACAGTTTGATGAGGTGACATATGAATATTTTCTGGCACTATATTTGGCCATAAACAGAGCTCATTCAATGTAACATGTACTTTCTTAATTCACGTTTCAAAATTCTTCTTACTTAATGAGTACTTATTATTGGATAAATGCTTTAGAGGAGGGAGAATTCAGTGTGTGAACAACAATTAACAACCCTTTGTAAGTATATACTTTATATATTACTTATAATAAATGCTATTTGTTGAGAGCATATTTTGTCTCAGGCTCACCGGCTTATAAATGATTTTTCATCCTTTATGGTTTGCAAGGTATGTATTTTAATATCTTGAGATTAGAAGATACACATTCATACAGATAACGAAGCCAGGATATTCACCCAGTTCTTTTTGACTAATGGTGCATTGATGAGCAAGATGGTGGAGTGGAAGGCTCCACTGATCAGCCCCCCAATCCCCTGCCACAAGGACACCTATCTACACACAGGAAGCACCTTCATAAGAACCAAAAATCAGGTGAACACTCTCAGTATCTGGTTTTAACTTCATATCACTGAAAGAGGCACTGAAGAGGTGGGAAAACTGTCTTGAATCACCAATGCTGCCCCTACCTGATCCCCTGGCTGCAGCAACCTGGTGCAGAGTGTTTCTTCGTGCTGGAGAGAGGGATATTTACTGCAGCATCTGTGAGGCATTGAACTCAGTGCTGCCCTATTAAAACAGAAAACAAAACAAAACCAAAGTCATTGGATGCCTGCCCATGGAGAGGGCAATTAAATCAGCATAGCGAGAGGGGAACCACCAATCCCAGTGGTGTAAACTTCAGTTCCCACAATCCTAGCCACCACCACAGGCTAACATGCTTTGGGGCCCTATGTAAACTTGAAAGGCAGTCTAGACCACAAGGACTGCAACTTCCAGGCAAGTCCTAGTGCTGAACTGGGCCCAGAGACAGTGGACTGATGGGGCATGCAACTACTGAGACACCAGCAAGGGGCAGCTAAGGGAGTGTGAGTATCACCCCTCCCCTAACCCCAGGCTGCTCAGCTCCAAAAGAGACCCCTTCCTTCTGCTTAAGGAGAGGAGAGGTAAGAGTAGGAAGGATGTTTTCTTGCATCTTAAATACCATAAATACCAGCTCAGCCACAGCAAGGTAGGGCATGGGTTAGAGTCATGAGGCTCCCATTCCAGGCCCTAGCTCCTGGATGGTGTTCCTATACATACCTTGGGGCAGAAGGAAACCCACTGTCTTGAAGGGAAGAACCCAGTTCTGGCAGTATTCATCCCCTGCTAACTGAAGAGCCCTTGGGCCCTGAATAACCATCAGTGATACCCAGGTGAGTTCCCTTATTGGGCCTTTACCAATTAACTATAGTCTGTAGCCAGGAAGTAGTTACAGCAGGCCTCAGGTGGGACCCAGTGCTGTGCTGACTTCAGGAGTAACCGAGTACAGTCCTAGTCACCATGGTGACAGGGCTGCTTGTGTCAAACCACCCACAGCTCCAAGTGCCTCAGAACGGAGAAAGAGATTTCATTCACTTGGGAGAGAATAAGGGAACTTTAATATAGTATTAAAGGCCTTGGGTGAGCCTATGAGACTTGCTGGCTTCAGGTGAGACTCAGCATATTACCAGCAGTGGTAGCTATGGGGCAAAATTCCTTCTGCTTGAGAAAAGCAGAAGAAAAAGCAAAGTGGACTTAGTCTTGCACCTTAGGCATCAACACTGCCACGGGGGTGTAGAACATCAGGCAGGCTCTTGGGGTTCCGGATTCCAGGACTTGATTCTTGGATGACATTTCTGGACCTGCCCTGAGTCAGATGAAAGCCCACTGCTCTGAAGATTGAGTCCAAGGCTAGGTAGCATTCATCACAAGCTGACTAAACAGTCCTTAGGCCTAAAGGGAATAACATTAGTAGTCTGGCAGTATTCCCTGTGGGCCTGTCGTGTTGGTGACCATGGGGTGAGGCTCCTTTGTCTTTGGAAAAGGGAGGGAAGAGTGGGAAGGACTTGTCTTGTGGTTTGAGTTCCAGCTCAACTGCAGTACAAGAAAATACCAGGCAGACTTCTAAGGTTTTTGACATTCGTTGCTGGCTTCTAGATAGCACTTCTGGTCCTGCCCAGGGCCAGGGGGAACTCACCACCCTGAAGGGAGGGACACAGGCCTTGCTGGCTTTGCTACCTGCTGACCATAGAGCCCCAGGGCCTTTACCATTAATTATAGTCTGTAGCCAGGAAGTAGTTACAGCAGGCCTAAGGTGGGACCCAGTGCTGTGCTGACTTCAGGAGTAACCGAGTACAGTCCTAGTCACCATGGTGACAGGGCTGCTTGTGTCAAACCACCCACAGCTCCAAGTGCCTCAGAACAGAGAAAGAGATTTCATTCACTTGGGAGAGAATAAGGGAAGAGAACAAGGGTCTCTGGCTGGTATCCAGAGAATTCTTCTGGATCTTGTCCAAAACCATCAAGGTGGTACCGCTATGAGTCTGCAAGAACCACAGTATTATTGGGCTTGGGACACACCCTAGAGCAGACACAGCTTAGATCACAACATGCAAATTCTTTCAAATATCTGGAAAGCCTTCCCAATAAGGACAGGTAAACCAAGCCCAGACTGAGAAGACTATAAGAAATACCCAGCTTTTCAATTCCCAGATACCAAAGAACATCTATAAATATCAACACCATCCAGGAAAACATTACCTCATCAAATGAACTAAATAAGGCACCAAGGATCAAATGTGGAGAAACAGAGATATGTGAACTTTCAGAAAGAGAAATCAAAATAACTGGGTTGAGAAACTCAAAGAAATTCAAGATAATACAGAGAAGGAATTCAGAATTTTATTAGGTAAGGTTAACAAAAGGATTGAAATAACTAAACAGAATTAAGCAGAAATTCTGAAGCTGAAAAATGCAATTGGAATACTGAAGAATGCATCAGAGTCTTTTAATAGCAGAACTGATCAAGCAGAAGACAGAATTGGCAAGTCTTAAGATAGGCTATTTGAAAATACACATACAGAGTAGACGGAAGATAAAAAAATAATGAGAAACAATGAGGCATCCCTATAGTATCTAAAAAATAACCTCAAAAGGGAAAATCTAAAAGTTATTGGCCTTAAAGAGGAGGCAAAGAAAGAAAGAGAGGTAGAAAATTTATACAAAGGGATAATAATGATAACTTCCCAAACCTAGAGAAAGATACCAATATCTGAGTATAAGAAAGTTACAGAACACCAACCAAATTTAATCCAAAGAGTACTACCTCAAGGTATTTAATAACCAAACTCCCACAGGTTGAGGATGAAAAAAAAGTTCTAAAAGTAACAAGAGAAAAAGAAATAAACAATATACAATGGAGCTTCAATACACCTGGCAGCAGACTTTTCAGTGGGAACCTTATAGGCCAGGAGAGTGGCATGACATATTTACAGGGCTGAAGAGAAATATCTTTTACCCTAGAATAGTATATCCAGCAAAAATATCCTTCAAACATGAAGGAAAAATAAAGACTTTCCCAGACAAACAAAAGCTGAGGGATTTCATCAACAACAGACCTGCCTTAAAAGAAACGCTAAAGGGAGTACTTCAGTAAGAAAGAAAGAGATATCAATGAACAATATGAGATCATCAGAAGCTACAAAACTCACTGGCAATAGTAATTACACAGAAAAAAAAAACAGAAGAGTATAACTCTGTAACTGTGATGCACAAACTACTCTTATTTTAAGTAGAAAGATTAAATGATAAACCAATCAAAATAACTGCCAAAAGTTTTCAAGACAGACAGTACAATAAGATATAAACAGAAGCAACAGAAAGTTAAAAAGTAGGGGTACGGGGCCGGGCATGGTGGCTCATGCCCATAATCCCAGCACTTTGGGAGGCTGAGGCAGGCAGATCATGAGGTCAAGAGTTCAAGACCAGCCTGATCAACATGGTAAAACCCCGTCTCTACTAGGCAGGCATGGTGGCGTGTGCCTGTAATCCCAGCTACTCAGGAAGCTGAGGAAGGAGAATCGCTTGAACCCAGGAGGCAGAGGTTGCAGTGAGCCAAGATTGCACCATTGCACTCCAGTGTTCCAGCCTGGGTGACAGAGCAAGATTCTGTCTCAAAAAAAAGCAGTACAAAGTTGAGGCCTAAAGGTCTTATTAGTTTTCTTTTTGCTTGTTTGTCAGTTTACATGCAAACAATGGTAAGTTGTTATCAGCTTAAAATACGGGTTGTAACATAGAATCTGCAAGCCTCGTGGTAACCTCAAATTTTATAAAAACTTACAATTGATACACAAAAAATAAAAAGCAAGAAACTAAATCATATCACCAGAGAAAATCACCTTCACTAAAAGGAAGACAGGAAGGAAAGAAAGAAGTGGAGACCACAAAACAACCAAAAAATAAAAAACAAATTTGCAGTCCTTGCATATCAATGATAATATTGCATGTAAATGGACTAAATTCTCCAATCAAAAGACAGAATAGTGGCTGAATGGATGATAAAAGAAGACCCAGTGATCTACCTATAAGAAACTTCATTTATAAGATACACATATACTGAAAATTATATGCAGCAAATACCTGCTCACCCAGATACATAAAGCAAATATTATTGAAGCTAAAGAGAGAGCAATAATAGCTGGAGACTTCAACACCCTACTTTTAGCATTAGACAGATCTTCCAGGCAGAAAAATCAACAAAGAAACTTCAGACTTAATCTGCACTACATACCAAATAATCCTAACAGATATTTACAGAACATTTTATCCAAAAGCTGTAGAATACACATTTTTTTCCCTTGGCACATGAATAATTCTCAAGGAAAGACCATATGTTAGATAACAAAATAAGTCTTAAAATATTCAAAACATTCAAATATGCTTGATATGGAATAATATCAAGCATATTGTCTGACCACAATGGAATAAAACTAGAAATCGATAACAAGAGGAATTTTGGAAACCATATAAATACATGGAAATTAAACAATATGCTTCTGAATGACCAGTTAGTCAATGAGGGATATTAAGAATGAAATTAAAAAATTTCTTAAAACAAGCGATAACAGAAACACAACATACCAAAATCTTTGGGATACAGCAAAAGCAGTACTAAGAGAGAAGTATATAGCTATAAATGCCTACTTGAAAAAAAGAAAAACTTCAAGTAAACAATCTATGCATTTTAAAGAACTAGAAAAGCAAGGGCAAACCAAACCCAAAGTTAGCAGAAGAAAAGAAATCATGAAGATCAGAACAGGAATAAATAACATTAAGATGTTCTCATTGTTCAACACCCGTCTATGAGTGAGAATATGCGGTGTTTGGTTTTCTGTTCCTGTGTCAGTTTGCTGAGAATGATG
>PVKV010040299.1:0-12356 GCA_004027835.1 Alouatta palliata
CTTTTATTTTGGTTCACAGACATGGGTTCTAACTTAAGCTCAGAAAGGAACAGAATAGAAAGGCACATTTTCTTCATCTTCATCTCTGCTGACTGATTTCCTTTGTGACCAGGGAATATGGGCCTGGGCTTATTTCCAAGGCTATGTGTAACCAGGAACTAGAAATGGAAATCTTAGCATGTGTTCAACACTTTTCTTCTTTTATTTTTAAGTATAATCTATTTAAAAGTATAATTCAAATAAATTCAACTAGCGTATGAAATTATAATATTAATGCACATTTTCATCCAGTGGTGTATTGAAGGTGACCCATACAGGCTCACAAGAATGAATTGTTGCTCAAGAATTATTAGGAGCCTGTTAAATCATCTGTGGTTTGAAATCAGACATAGTGGTATAGAGCATTCACACCACGGAAATCAGCAAATTCTATAAATCAGGCCTCCTTTTTTTTTTTTTAAATCAGTGAGCCAGCTTGCGAGCACCATACTTTTGGCATGAGAGAATTTCCACTACTCAGAGGTAATCACTGTTAATTTTCTATGTAAACGCCTAGAAAAATGGTTATTCGCATGCCAGTGCATATGCATGTATTATTTTAATTCATTTATAGAAAAAGAATCATGTTTTAGAAAGTGTCTTGAGATCGTTCCATGTCAACACAAGTAGATCTAATTTACTATTTGAAATGATTATATAGTAAGCTATTATATGTTACACCGTAATTTATTTAATTAATTTCTTAATGATGATTGTCCTTCTTTGAGTTTCTACAAAAGTAGACCCTGAGACATGGGCTTGCGGACAGACAGTTTATTTGGCCTGTGAACCCAGGAAGCACAAGTGAGACATTGAGCAAAGAGAGACAGGGAAGTTTGCTTGTCTAAATCAGGGTCCAGATAAGGTCCTTGAATTTCATTGGTTACATATGTCTCCTAAATCACCTGTAATTTACTCCCCACTTGTCACTTTTTTTCCTTGAAATTTATGGAAGAAACTGGGTCAGTTTCCTGACTGGCTCTCCATGACGTCATTTAACACGCTCCCATAAATTATTGTTGAATCTTAAGGTAAAATTTTTCTCGGTTCAATAATCGTAATAAAATCATGCTGTTGACTGTTAAGCTCCATTTATTTTTATTCACGCTATTTTTATAATAGACTTTATATTTTAGAACAGTTTCAGATTTACACAAAAATTGAGAACCTAGTACAGAGAGTTCCCATATGCCCCCTCCGCCCCTCCTTCTGACAATTTCACCTCTATTGAACATTTTACTTTTGTGTGATGCATTTGTTATAGTGAGTGAATCAAAACTGATACAGTGTTCTGAGCTATAGTCTGTAGTTTGTTCATATTTCCTTAGTTTTTACCTAATATCCCCTTTCTGTTCCAGAATCACTTTCAGGATACCACAATACACGTAGCTGTCAAGTTTCCTTAAGCCCCTCTTGGCTGTGACTGTTTCTCAGACATTCTCTGCTTTTGATGACCTTGGTGGTTTTAAAGAAAACTGGTCAGGCAGTTGTAGGACCTCTTCCTATTGGGATTTACCTTATGTTTTTCTCGTGATTAGACTTGGGTATACACTTCTGGTAGGAAGATACAGAGGTAAAGTGTCATTTTCATCACATAACATCAAAAGGACAACCTGTCAGCATGGTTTGTGACTGTTGATGTTGCCTCTGACCACCTGGTTGAGATGAAGTTTGTCAGGTCCCTCTACTCTAAAGTTCCTCTTCCCACCCCTCTTTTCCTTACTTCTGCACTATATGGAAGAATGTCACTATGTGCAGCCTACACCCAAGGAGTGGGGGTTTCCCCCTCCTTGCTAACTGACCCTCCTTGGAGATTAAGTGTGTATAGAAATTATTTGGAGCTCTGCACTGGATATTTGTCTCTTCCTTCCATTTGTTTATTCAGTCATGTATCTATATCAATACTGACCATGCTATTTATCTCATATGTTGGTTTATAATCTATACTACTTTATTTCATTGCTTAGTTTTGGTCAGTTGGAGATCTTTTAGTTGGCTTCCATATCCCTTTCATAAACCCTATTAATGCAGAGTTTTGTTTGGTTTTTTGAGCATTTCCTTAATTTCTGGGCTCTGTTGGTTTTAAGGAATAGAAACTTAGTCTATTTATCTCATGTGATTGAGGGGGCATATTAACTTTCATGGTAGGAAGTACATAAAGATTTACTTCTCTTTTGTGATGGCTATCGTTACTTAACTTTTTAAAATCACTTGAGTCAAAAATATCACCTCCTTCCTTTTAGAAGTTTTTCTTCATTAACAATTGTTAATTGAGGGATCTAGTTTTTACTTTGGTCTTATTTTTCTAACCAAGGCTAAATTAAGAAAAAGCATGACTTACACTTTTACATTTCCATACTGTTTCAGTGGTGATGTAGCATTCTGATGGTCTTGGCTTTGCGTGTGAGTGTGAGTGTGTGTGCACGTGTGTGTGTGTGTGTGTGTGTGTGTGTGTGTCTGTGTGTCTGTGTCTGTGTGTCTGTGTGTGTGTGTAGGCAGTTAGGTCTCAGTTCCCACTCCACACAGTCTTGTCTTCTGTCCCTAGCCAAGACCTGGGCAAGTAAGATAACTCCATGCTCTTATTCTCTTTCACTGTGCCTTTCCTATTCCTTTCTGTATTGTCTCTTGGGGCTTCCCTTTGCCATTTTGTAGATTAGCTATGCATTTAAAATTATGTTTGTTATTTTTTACCAGTACTTGTAAACCTTCTATAGTTTGAATTTTTCCAGTCTATTATATTGCCAGAAATGAAAGTGCTGTTCTTTATTCCCTTTTTAAAAATTCAACTTTTTATTTTGAGAAATAAAAAAATAAAAACTACAAAATATTATTTCAAATACATTTTATCCTATACCCAGAACTGAAAACGCTTTGATTTATTCCATGAATATTTATGTGCTGTACACTGTTATAGAAACTTGGGATAAATCAGCAAAGAAAACAAAAATCTCTCTTTCCATAAAGCTTATATTCTAGCAGAAGAAAAAGACAATGAATAATAAACATAATATACAATTATATTATGTGGTCTGTAGAAGGGGATACATGCTCTGGAGAAATAAAACAATTAGAGCAGGATTTGGGAATCAAGAGTGTGGAAACAAGACTGACTTTTTTTCCTTTTAAAATAAGGTGATCCCTAACAATAAACAAGGAGACAGCCAAATCACGAGTGAACTCCCATTCACAATTGCTACAAAGAAAATAAAATACCAGGAATACAACTTACAATGGACTTGAAGGACCTATTCAAGGAGAACTACAAACCACTGCTCAAGGAAATGAGAGGATACAAACAGATGGAAAAAAATTCCATGTTAATGGATACGAAGAATCAATATTGTGAAAATGGCCATATTGCCCAAAGTAATTTACAGATTCAATGCTATTCCAATCCAGCTACCAGTGACTTTCTTTGCAGAATTAGGAAAAAATACTTTAAATTTTATACAGAACTAAAAAAGAGCCCATATAGCCGAGACAATCCTAAGCAAAAACAAAACAAAACAAAACAAAACAAAAACAAAGCTGGTGGAATCACACTACCTGACTTCAAATTGTACTACAAAGCTACCAAAATAGCATGATACTGGTACCAAAACAGATATATAGACCAACAGAACATAACAGAACAGAGACCTCAGAAATAACACCACATATCTACAACCATTTGATCTTTGATAAACCTCACAAAAACAAGCAACGGGGAAGGGATTCCCTATTTAATAAATGGTGTCAGGAACAGCCCAAAATCTCCTTAAACTCATAAGCAACTTCAGCAAAGTCTCAGGATACAAAATCAATGTGCAGAAATCACAAGCGTTCCTATACACCAATAATGGATTTAAAGAGAGCCAAATCAAGAATGAGCTGCCATTCACAATTGCTACAAAGAGAATAAAATACCTAGGAATACAACTAATGATGGATGTAAAGGACATCTTCAAGGAGAACTACAAACCACTGTTCAAGGAAATAAGAGAGGACACAAACAGATGGAGAAACATTCCATGCTCATGGTTAGGAAGAAGCAATATTGTGAAAATGACCATACTGCCAAAAGTAATTTATAGATTCAATACTATACCCATCAAGCTACCTATGACCCTCTTCACAGAACTGGAAAAAACCGCCTTAAACTTCATATAGAACCAAAAGAGAGCCCACATAGCCAAGTCAATTCTAAGAAAAAGAACAAAGCTGGAGGCATCTCACTACCTGACTTCAAACTATACTACAAGGCTACGGTAATCAAAACAGCATGGTACTGGTACCAAAACAGAGATATAGACCAATGGAACAGAACAGAGGTCTCGGAGGCAATGCCACACGTCTACAGCCATCTGATCTTTGACAAAGCTGACAAAAACAAGTAATGGGGAAAGGATTCCCTGTTTAATAAATGGTGTTGGGAAAACTGGCTAGCCATGTGCAGAAAGCAGAAACTGGACCCTTTCCTGACACCTTACACTAAAATTAACTCCAGATGGATTAAAGACTTAAAGATAAGACCTAACACCATAAAAACCCTAGAAGAAAACCTAGGCAATACCATTCAGGACATAGGCATAAGCAAGGACTTCATGACTAAAACACCAAAAGCATTGACAACAAAAGCCAAAATAGACAAATGAGATCTAATTAAACTCTGGAGCTTCTACACAGCAAAAGAAACAATCATTAGAGTGAACCAGCAACCAACAGAATGAGAAAAAATTTTTGCTGTCTACCCATCTGACAAAGGGCTAATATCCAGAATCTACAAAGAACTAAAACAGATTTACAAGAAACAAACAAACCTATTCAAAAGTGTGTGAAGGATATGAACAGACACTTTTCAAAAGAAGATATTTATGTGGCAACAAACATATGAATGAAAAGCTCGTCAAATTAACTGTTTGTTCCAAATACGTCCTTATTAAAGCAAAAGTACCCAATATAGATCACACATTGCATTTTGTTATGTCCCTTTAGACTCCTTCATTCAGAAAGAGTTCTTCCAACTGTCTTGACTTTCATGACATTGGCACTTTTGCAGATTACAGGCCAATTGCTTTGGAGAATGTTCCTCTTTTGGGGTTTATTGGATGCTCTCTTGTCATATAGAATCAGGTCATATAGTTTTTGGCAGTGATATCACAAAATAGGTACATTTTTCTCCTCGTTACATCTAGTCAGTGGTACACAATCTGAATTTGTCCCATTATTATAAACGAATGCAGTTCTGGATGCTTGCTGCTTGCAGAATCCAATTAACAAGAGTAAGGTCTGGAAGAAAGAAAGTGGTTTTCTTTTTTTTTTTTTTTTGAGATGGAGTCTTGCTCTGTTGCCAGGCTGGAGCACAGTGGCGCAGTCTCGGTTCACTGCAACCTTCGCCTCCCAGGTTCAAGCGATTCTTCCACCTCAGCCTCCCAAGTAGTTGGGACTACAGGCACGTGCCAAATGTGCGGCTAAGTTTTGTATTTTTAGTAGAGACGGGGTTTCACCATGTTGGCCAGGATAGTCTCGATCTCTTGACCTCGTGATCCACTGGCCTTGGCCTCCCAAAGTGCTGGGATTACAGGTGTGAGCCACCGCACCTGGCCAGAAAGTGGTTTTCTTAACCAAAAGTAGTACTGGGGAAGTGGCCAGATTCCCAACCAAAGCAACCACTTTAAACTTCTGAGGAGAAGGCAAGGGTTCAAAAAGAAGGGACTTGACAGAGGAGGCATGCAGGAGTTGTGCTGAGTTCAGGTATGGGTGTCTTGTTTCGGTGGCTATCTTGGGTCTCAGACCAGCTGGAGCGTGGGCTGGAATCATCTCAACAATGGCCATGTTGTTGAGTAGCTGTCTTCAGTTAATCGGTGGAATTTTGCAGCTGGATTTCCAGGCTTTTTCTGTCTCAAGATTAGCCCCTTGAACTTCTAAGGAAGCATATCATTAGATACAAGCATACAGTTAGATAAATGTTCATGGTGTAAGAATGTACGGTGAGAAAGGGAGCAACATGGTGTTTTAAAGAAAGTACACTTCAAGGCTGTATGTTAGGACTAAGGAGAAGAAAAACAAAAGAGAAAAACAAGGTTGCATCTTGTGACCCAAGAGAAAGGAAAACAAAAGTTTTTAAAATGCATTTTGAAGTTAACTGCCTGGTTATGTTATTGATGATACTAACTTTGATCGCTTAACTAATGTGGTATCTGCTAGGTTTCACTACTATAAAGTTACACATTTCCTCTTCACAAGGATTTGGTGGGGAGATACCTTAAGAGTATGTAAATCTTTTCCTCATCAAACTTTCACTGACTAGTTTTATTCATTTTCCAATTATGGGTGACCCTTGAACAATGTGGGAGTTAGGTCCCCTCCCCATACCTCTATAGTCAAAAATTTGCATATAACTTTTGACTTCCCAGAAACTTAACTATTGATAGCCTACTATTGACCAGAAGGCTTTCAATAATATGAATAATTGCTTAACATGTATTTTTTTGTGTTATATGTATTACATATTGTATCCCTACAATAAAGTAAGCTACAGAAAATAAAATATTATTAAGAAAATAATAAAGAGAAAACATTTTTATTATTTATTAAGTGGAAGTGGATCATTGTAAAGGTATTTATCGTCACCATCTTCATATTGAACAGGCTGAGGAAGAGGAGGAAGGGGAGGGATTGGTCTTGTCTCAGGAGTGACAGAGGTGGAAGAAAATCTGTGCATAATTGCACCTACCCAGCTGTTCAAGGGTCAACTGTAGTTTATATATCTGTACTATAAAGTATATGGATATTACTTGCAGCAGTAATGAGCTGCATTCAACATCAGTTTTATTTTCCTCCCCTCCCTTTTAAAAATGTAATTTCTGAGAAGTCTTGTTCATGTGAATAAGTAGATGGGATCAGAACAATTATACTCGTTCCTTTGCTTAATTCTTTGAATTCCTTCCAAGTTGCATGCCCCAAATCACAGATTCTCTATCATAAAACTTACATATAATATTCTATTGTGGACAGATTCTTCTTAGATTTGCTGAAAACAAAGAAATAAAAAACCACCTGACTTGCAAAAGGATGTGTTCCAAGTTTTGATTTTTTTTGGAATTATGTTAATAATATTTTATCAGGACTTAGTAAATGACCCTTAAACTTATTAAAATTTATTAAATGACCCTTGATTTTATCTACTGCCTTTTAGAGGTAACTGCTTAACCTTGAAGGTTTTGCAAAATTTAGATATCAATTTTAATATTCCTTTGCTAATATAATATTTTGATAATATGCACTTATGTACTTTGTGGAGAGGAGTGAAAAATCTTAGATCTAGGGATTTAACTCAGTCAATTTTTGAAAATTATCTACAATTTAACCTAATGATGGTGGGCTACTAATTATGCCGGGACAGCAGACATAAACCTTGACTGCTCTGGGAAAACTGAGACATATGTTTACTTTATTTAATGAGCAAAGCCACTATTCATTGTCAAACCAATCAGCCAAATCAACTTCTTTTCTGTCAGAAAAAGTCTGACTCTGACTTCATATTCAATCCAAATAAACATGCTATTATGCATCCCCATGACAACCATCTCACTTCTGAATGCAGCAACTAGCTGGGGATCAGATGATCCCACTTCCTCACACATCAATTTAAAAAGATGCAAGTTTAACTCCCTTGATTTTATAATATTTACAATTTAAATGGCAACATCCAATACTCCCTAAAAGTCAAAACTCTACTTTTTGCAACCAAAGCTTGTTTATCAATAAAACCATGTTCTCAAGCTAAAACAAGTTTTAAAGGACGGCAAAAGACATAAAACTTCATTTTTGCAGTCATTGTAACAATCAGGACCAATTACGGAATTCATGGGGCCCCGTACAAAATGAAAATTTGAAGTTTTTTGTTAAAAAATAAGTATTTCAAGATGGTGACAACTGACCGTTAAAGTCCAGCATGGGCTCTTTTAAGCACAGTGCCCTTCTAAGAGCAGGGCTGTGTGTGTAAGTGTACTGCTCTCATAGCCACAAAGCTGGACTGGGCAACTATTTTGTTCATAGACACCTTTAGTCTCATTTCTAGTGTAAGCCAAATAAATGTGAATAAGTTTTTGAAATTCAAAAATAATATTATCAAGTACTCTTTGCATGCAGTTTCCCTTCTATAAACATGAACACAATTAACTGGGAATGCTTGAAAACATTCTGTGGATTTTCCTATCAGTAAGGCATACCTTATGTATCACAATCTTTGTTATAATCTGGTGAACAATTTCTCAGTGCCACGGTTTCCTCATCTGTAAAATGGAGATAATGGGAGATAATGTTGTAGTTAACCCGGAATTGGAAGGATGATTTAGATTATTATGAGAATGCAGGTAGACCAGTGTCTGGCTTGTGGTTAGTGCTATAGAGCAGTTGTTGTCATTCTCATCATCATTACAATTATTTGGTCGTTTCGTTCATTATTTAAACTACAATAATGTCAGAATAGGGCATGTATTTAAGAGCAATGTAAAAATGCAACTGGCATGTAAAATCTTTTTCCCTATCAAGAGTGTACTATGTATTATAATATTTTCCATATTTATGTAAAATTTCACTTTTCACTAGGAAAACAGTGAAACTAGTTAGCAATGCTAATCTTTATGAGGATCGCCAATCTAACCCTGATAATTGAATTTAAATATCAAGCTTACTGATAATTTTCCTAGTGCCCTTAGCTTTCCTCACAAAGAATTAATTGATTTGATTTTAGAATCTGAATGTTATGTAAATAAATTGCTGTATATTACATGAGAGATATTTCTCCTATTATTGCTTGACGATGTTTTGTGTGAAGAACACCAAGTAGAATGGTTATTATTACAAAGAATAACATGTCCTATGTAAGATTCCTTGTGTTTAGTGTCAGCGTTTTGCTTTCAGTTCTACTTTGGTAGTCCTCGGAACTTTGGTTGAAAAACTTTCCTTGTATTTTTATAAAAAACCCAAACTCCTGCTTTTTCTTGTGTCCGAGAGAATCCTCATGTCTGTTTTCTTCAACACCTTGATTTTTTTCTTACTGAAATCTTAGCTACAGACTGGCAAATTTTAAAACATTTACATCTTACAGAATGCCAACTCTTCTGACTAGAAGGTGACAGTGCAATTCATAGCTGAAATCAGATTTGTGTGAAATGTATCTGTGTTAGAAAAGAAAGCACTACCAACAGTGGCTTAAAACAACAGAAATGAATTTTCTCACAGGCTAGAAATCTGAGATCAAGATGTGGGCAGGGCCATGCCTCCTCCGAGGGCTGCAGGGAAATCCTTCCTTGCGTTGTCCTAGTTTTGGTCGTTCGCCGGCAACCTCTGGCATCCCGGCAGCATCGCTCCAGTCGCTGCCTTTGCGGTCACGTGGTGTTCTCCCTGTGTCCCTGCGTCTTCCCATCTTCGTATGAGAACACCAGTCCTATTGGATTGGGGCCCACTCTACTTCAGTATGACCTCATCTTAACTAATTACATTGGCAACAACGCTATATCCAGATAAGCTCACATTCTGAGGTACTGGAGGTTGGAATTTTAGTATCTGTTTTTAAAGAACCATAGTTCAATCCATCAAAACTCCTAATTCGAAATTTTTTTTTTTTTTTTTTTTGTGATGGAGTCTCACCCTTGTCACCCAGGCTAGAGTGCAATGGAGCGATCTTGGCTCACTGCAACCTCTGCATCACAGGTTCAAGCGATTCTCCGGCCTCAGCCTCCCAAGTAGCTGGGATTACAGGCACCTGTCACCACACCCGGCTAATTTTTGTATTTTTAGTAGAGATGGGGTTTCGCCATGTTGACCCGGCTGGTCTCAAACTTCTGACCTCATGTGATCCGCCCACCTCAACCTCTCAAAGTGCTGGGATTATAGATAGGAGCCACCATGCCCAACTGCAAAAATTTTTATATCAAAAAATAAAATTTTACTACAGAATGTTAGTAACATTAAATTATTCAAATATTGGAAATACATCACAATATTTTTCATTATAACTAAATATACAGAAGAATTTTATTGATGAATAATTAATTTTACATTTTCAGAGAATACATTTTACTACTTAGATTTGTACTTCCAAAGACTATTATAAAAACAACTAAGTTATAAATCAGGGAAAGAATCTTGTGCACTGATTACTAAAATCAGCAAATTCTGTATTAAAATGATACAGGTAAAAATTTATAAAATTATAAAAATTAGGTAACATAAAAATTGCGCTCTTTCTCATTACTTAATTTGTAATAATCCAATGTGATGTGAGGCTAAAAGTTTAGGAAGTGAAAAGTACTGTAAAAGGCATGACATTTCTTCAGAAAATGTGTGTGAACACATATATCTAATTCTGGAGTTTGGCTTTTGGGTATAAGTAAATCAGAATCATGTATTAATATCAGAAATCATTCCAGTAACTTTATTGGACATTGTGATTAAGCTTTATCCATTTGAAGAAACAGGCATATACTCTAAAGGCTAAGTAGTCTGAAGGCTACCGTTGGGTGTGCTTTTCTTTAGTAGAGTGGGAGAAGGGTCATCATGAATCAGGACCAAGGGAAGGACAGCTTCTGAGAGGGCTTAGGAACAGATGGGTACTCAGATGGCTCAGTTCCAGAAATAAGTTACATGGAATCCAAGGATCTAGAAATGGATTCATTTGGAAATTCTTTGTGCATCCAAATATCACGTGAGTATCTTTGCTTGGCTAAACCTATGCCACATATGGAGCCTTAGCAGCAAAAGTTCTGGACAATGTAGTTTAACTTTCTAGGTATGACAGATTAGGAAGGCAAGCTAGGAGGGAATGTGGGTCTTGAGTGAACCAAATTAGTTTACAGAATTAACCACCATGGACTTCCATGGAAATTACCGACAGAGTTGCCCTGTGCTTCATGCTGCACAGACTCAACACTAAGTCTGTGGTATGTATCTGATACTGAACACTGTGCTTTAAAAATCTGGAATTGGAGTAGCTTGGCCATGGGTATATAGTCTAAGCCCTCCTTCCTGTGAAGGATGTAAGATAACTCTTGAATTCTATAGCCAGAGGTGATGAAATGTCCCCAATACAGTTTGGCTTTGCGTCCCCACCCAAATCTCATCTCAAATTGTAATTCACATGTGGGCGAGTGGTCTGGTGGGGGGTGATTGAATCATAGGGGTAGATTTCCCTCTTGTTGTTCTCGTGATAGAACTCTCATGTTTGGTAAGTGTGTGGCTCTCTCCCTTTGCTCTCTCTCTCCTGCCACCATGTAAGATGTGCCTTGCTTCCCCTTCCCCTTTTGCCATGATTGTGTTTCCTGAGGCCTCCCCAGCCATGTGGAACTGTCAGTCAATTAAACCCCCCCCCTTTTTTTTAATAAATTACCTAGTCTCAGCTAGTTCTTTATAGCAGTGTGAAAATGAACTAATACAGACCCTATTGGTGAGTATATGACTAAATAATCAAACTAGTAAAGAATGATGTCTGCAAATGACACTTGAAAGAATCCAGACAACCCTTTCTATGAGGGCTTTATCAGATTTAATGCCACTTTCAAGGTTAGTTATTTTTATTTTCTTATGTCTACTTAATTGGAACTTATTGCAGAAACCAAAACCAAAATCTAAAATGAAAAAGTCTATAAATTTACTTGGAGGAGAGCAGCAAATATGTGGAGTGGAACTAATGAGACACAATGATTCTGCAGCTAATTGAGTGAGAAACCCAAGAGAGTGAGTAGATCTTTGAAGAAGAGAGACAGTGGCTCAGTCGAGTCTGCAAGAGGAATGTCAGGGTTGTTGGTGTCTTAGGTCATCAGTTATAAAGAAGAGCACTGGGCAGGATGGTGGCAAAGCTGGCTTTCAGATCTGCTGTTTGTTGGTAAGCACTCCCCCATCATCACTGTTCTGGCAGTTCTTCTGATCTCTGATATAGTGGATGTATTTTGGGTGTCTTTTCAGACCTTTTCTTCTGATAGCAGATCTCCTACCCAGCATCCAAGGATGGTTTCTGGCAGCCATGTTTCTATGATGTGCTCTTAAATCCTGATGACAGCTGATTAGATCTGATGGCGATCTCCTGACCTAATCTGGACTAGGTGGATGATTCCTCTGTTTATAATTTTGAATTAAGACTGAGAGGTTCTTCTTCAGTTTCAGCAGGATTGAAAGATGGAGAGAGAATTTCTTGTATTCCTAGTTCTAGTTCCTCATAAGAAAGATCCCTTCAGTAAACCTTTTCATGTTTATGTAATCTATTGCTCAAATTTCTACTGAAGACTCCTATACAATATTTCTTTCACCATGGCATTCTTTTTTTTTTTTTTTTT